>PVKS010000385.1:0-60209 GCA_004027875.1 Aplodontia rufa | reverse complement strand
AATCCTGGCCTGCACCAAAGTCATGAAGATAGTCTTCTAAATCACCTTGGGAGATTTATTGTTTAATCTTTTACATTTTGGCATATGGTTTCCTGAAATATCTTATGTGTATTAGCTATACAAGTGAGTGATTCATCTATACGTACATACATATGTGTGTATTATCTATGTATGTATAATAGTGTCATACATTATATCATGTACTATTTATTATATGTCTTATTATATTATATATAATAACAGTCCTACCCAAACAAGTCTCATCCATATAGAAAACAAAATAATAGAAATAAACTAACAATCTAATAAGAGATATATATAAAAACACACAGACACCACTGCTCTTAGTAGTGAAATATTAAAATTTCTCCCTAGAGATGAAATAAAAAAAGATAATGGCTGTAATCACTTCTGTTCAATCTTGTAGAAGATATCCTATTCAGTGCAAAATAAAGGTCAAATAAAAGGAATTTAAAGGTATAAAAATTAGAAAGGAAGAAATTAGTCTATTCACACATATGATGTATTTGATGATTAGAAAATCCAAAAGACTATGCTGCTAAACTATTAAAAACTAGTAAGTGCATTTAGCATAACCCCAAGGTGACAATCAATTGTCTGTATGCCAGCAACAAAACATAGAAAATAAAATTATTTAAAAGTGATTTTATTTTGGTCTCTATGAAAATCACAAGATAACAAGGAATAAATCTCACAAAACATGTGCAAGACCTTTGCGTGTAAAGCTACAAAACAGGACTGGGAGTGTACTCAGTGGTAGAGCCCTTGCCTTGCACTTGCTTGTGAGGCCCTGGGTTCCATCACCAGCAGAGAAAGAAAGAAGGAAGGAAGGAAGGAACAAATGAACAAAGAAAGTCAGGCAGGCGGGCAGGCTACACACCATCAGTAAGAAGCATTCTTCAAAACAGGGAGGCATCTATCATGTTCAAGGATTTTAAGACTTCATGTTGTAAAGATGCCAGTTTTCACACTGATTTATACGTTTAATGCAAAACCAGTCAAATCCCTAGATGCACCCTAGGGTGTTCTCATAGAACATCCAGCAGGGTTATTTGCAGAAATTGATACACTGATCCTAAAATTTATATGGAAAGGAAAGGTGCAAAAATAGCCAAGAAAATCTTGAAGAAAAAGTAAAAACTCCAGGTAGCAAACATTCTGAAAGCTCAAGGAATCAAAATGCTATAAGTACCTTTACTGAGGTTGTGTACTATTGGCATACAGGTGTATTAACTGGGGCTCCCTGAAAGGGAGGCCTGGGAACGGAGAGATTGTTTGTTGTTTGTTTGTTTGTTTGTTTGTTTGTTTAGGAGGAGGGTATTAGGGATTGAATCCAGAGGCGCTTAACTACTGAGTCACTTCCCCAGCCCTTTGTATTCTTTATTTTGAGACAGGGTCTCACTAAGTTGCTGAGGCTGGCCTCAAACTTGTGACCCTCCTGCCTGAGCCTCCTGAGCCACTTGGATTACAAGTGTGCACCACCATTCCCAGAAGTATACTGAGAGTTTGGGGAAGCTACCAAGAGATTCTAATAGACAGATGAAGAACTGCTTTTCTAGCTCAAGTTTTACCTACTTTCTTTAACCTCCTTCTCTTTGTGGTCTAGGTGGAATTTGACGCATCACCTGTACTCCTTTACCATTTTCTTCCATTCTTTGTACCTGAAACATTTATCAAGCATGGTTTGCTTTTTGTCTCCTCTTGACCATTTTTTCCCATTTCTTATGCCCTGACTGGTATCTAACATGTGAAGTTCCTAAATAATTACTCATTGCCTGAAGATTGCTGGATTTGATTATTGATATGAAGCCCTCATTCATGAGCCCCATGCTATGTTGGATAAAACTCAACACATTTCTTTGTCTCAGAACCACATAAATAACTTCCCCAAAGATTTAAAATGACCTTTTCTAGCTGCTGGATGTTCTTATAAGAACAAATTTTACCTGAGAAAGTTTAACTTTGTAATAAAGGACTTAACAAGCAGGAAGTGCCAAAGAGAAGGTATCTATCAGGTCAAATTAATAACAATACAATAGACTCATTAGTTTAAAAAATGAGTAGTTGGAATTCTTGGCATGTGCCTACATTTGACTATTTATTTGACTTACATGTCAGGGCTTTGGCCTCTCAGCTCATAAAATTGTGCTGGTCCACAAAGATACCAGATGGAGGGCCATAGGTTATTATTTTAAATCATTCTGGTTAGGTATTGATTTAGGACCCAAAATGAAAAAAATGTAAACAATGAGTTTAACTTAATTAACCTTTGTTCTGATTTATGAAGTATTTACAAAATCCTGAACTTGTGGTCAGGGTCGGGCAGTTAAACCCCTCCCGGTCAGCCCATTCATTTCTGGAGAGTTCTAATTGTTAGAAAGCTCTTCCCTGGCCTTTGGTAACACACAAATTAAATTTAATCCATTTTGCTCAAGGCAAATCCCAAATATCTGACAATGTTTCTCTGGTCTGTGATCTTCACCTCTGATTAAATGGCTCGATTTCCAGCTCCTGCTCCTCAGATGGCTTAATTTGGATCTACCACAATCTCCTGGACATGGTCTCCAGAGAGTCCTAGAAAGTGATGTATTGCCCAGGGTAAAGCACAATATTCTAAGGGTGTGTGTGTGTGTGTGTGTGTGTGTGTGTGTGTGTGTTAAGACAGAGAGAGAGAGAGAGAGAGAGAGAAGTAGAATTAATTTTATTTATTTTTTTCACTTGGTTTTTGTTTTTTCAGGCACTTAGTTGTGTATGTGGTTCTGGGGTTTGACCTGGCTCCTCAGCATTCCAGGCAAGCACTCTACTGCTAAGCCACCACTCCAGCCTCCTAGGTGTGTTTTTACCAAGCAGAATAAGTTTCCAGTATCCTTTGTTATGAGCAATGTTGTCTTTCACATAGCTTGAGTTGATTGATTTTCTGCCTCTACTTCACATGCCTAGCTTGTTAATGAGCTTTCAGTATTAAACAAAACAAAAAAACCCACAATCTTTCTCTCTTAATTTGTTATATAGATACAACTCTCAAGTTCTGCCTGTATAATTCATCTTTTATATTTGTGTAGCTATCAGTTTGTGTCTATTAAATTCTGTCTCACAAGCTGAGGTATAGCTCTGTGGCAGAGCAGGTGCTTAGGATACACAATTCCTAGCACACAAAAAGTAAAATACACACACATACACACACACATATAGATAGATAACTATATATATTACAAGATAACTATATATATATCAAGATTTACACCAATCTGGGTTTTGACTCTTTTAACTATTTTGCTCCATTCACAAATTGAATTAGCATCCATTCATATTCTCATTTAAGTTGCCAATCCCAATACACAAAGTCAGTAACTGAGCCCTCTGTCATACAATAGAGATGACACCGATCCATTAATGAGCATAATTTGGAGAAAGTTACTCAACCAGATACCAAGTCACCTAATAGTAATACTTTCTAGGCCACTATTTTTGCCCATAAGAAAACCAATATGGACTTTTGAAAACCACATGCACAATGTCCACAGCATCCCCCTGTTTGTAATAGAATTAAGGCAATGTACTCTAGTGACTAAGTCATCGTACCCTAAGAAGGCTTCAGTTTAAATTGAAAATTTAGCCACCATATTAAAAAAAAGACCCATGTGGACTCCAGGACAGTCATTGCATTCACCCCAGCAATGAAGCCATCTTTTCAAGAGGGAGTGTTCCATACACCAGTGTATTCTTTATCCACAGGAAGTGGGCATGTAGGGGGATGTGACTGGTTATTTTTAAGCAAAATATTCAATATAAAACACATGAACAGAATTAATCACTTTTGAAGGTATGTATTTATTTATTTAGTGCTACCATCATGAAAATATTTTTGGAACTCTTCTGCTTACGTATTTTCAAGTATTTCCCTCAAAGTCAAAGGCAAGTCCTAATCTTGGAAGGAGTTTGGGGAAAACCTAATGATCATTCTGAGCCAAGGCTAGTGAGTAAGTAAAATGAAATATCTTTAATAGTGCCATCTTCCCATTCTGCTTTATCTATATGTCTCACCCAGCTAAAGTCACTGGGTTGTCACCACATTCTAACTTTTGCCATTTCAACTTAGCAATATTTCTACTGGTTACCATTTTATGTAACATGCTTAACTACTATTCTCTAGTCACTCAGAGGTAGAAAGCCTTCGTCATACACTCTCCTTGGGCTCTTCCATAAGGCTGAGTTGAATGCCTGCCAAGATCTAGACTGTCAAACAGAAATGAATCTCGGTGATAGGAGCTATGAAAAATTTAAATTAGCATTTGCTGATGAGGACAATTCTTCCCTACCAAATGATGTGGGGATGCAGCAGGACTGCTAGTTAACTCAGCCAAGGAAAGATATGAAACACAGCTTAGAAGCTACAAGCACAGGCTCTGGGTCCAGAGGGGCCTGACATTTGCATCACTGACTCTACTATGGGTCCTGGCTCTGGCATCCTGTGAAATTTCCCTACGATGTATTTCTATTTCCTCATTTATAAAGTGAAAATAATAATAGAATTTGCTCTAAAGGTTATTGTGATGATTAAATAAAATTTAAATGTACTTAGAGTATCACATGAAATGAGTTCATTTAATGTTAGCTATTACTATTCCATGTGTTCAGCAAGCTACCTTCTGATTTAATTTTAACAGTCCAGGTAGGTTTATATTGAGAAGATGACTCATCTAGTTGATTTCTGTACTGAACATTTCTGTACAATTTTAGCTATTAATCAATAGTAAATATTAGAATGCAAATTTCATAAAACAGGGATTTTCTGCACTTCCATGAAGACTTTCTAGCATTTAAAGGACAGTGTGGCACATAGTAGGTGTTTAATTAGTATGCTGTTGAATGAAAACTGAATCTAGGTTCCCATTTGTCCACTTTCATTATTTCTTCAGGTTGCTCAGTCAAGTGTTTTAGATGGGGAAAAATGAGAAAGTCTGGCTTGAACACTTAGCACCTCCTGACACACAAGCACACACTCAATAAATAGTAGTGCTTATGTTCATATGACTCTGGGCAGGTTTACTAAGAGGACAAGAGGTGTTCCCAAATGAAAACAACTGGAAGAGATGGTTTTCTCTACTCATGGAGCTTTCATTCTAGGGTGGGAGGGGTGTGCAGCAGAGATGTGTTTAAATAAATTAAGTGCAGAAGCTGGAACAGTGGCTCGTCAGTTGTGGTGCTTGCCAAGCATGCGCAAGTACACGGGTTCAAATCCCAGCTAAGTATCAGAGCAATGAAAGCCATGTGAAAAACTCAATAAGAAATTGATTCTCTCTCTCTCTCTCTCTCTCTCTCTCTGTCTGTCTTCTCTTTAAAAAATTAATTAATTAATTAAGTGCACAGGATAATATAAGAACATAAAACACTACGTACTGTCCAGGTCAAAGGGGTAAGGAATATTTCTCTGACTTTTAAAAAAAGACCTAAAAAGTGAATAGGAATTAGAAGGATAAAAAGATTGATTGAGAAAAAGATTCCAGACATGGATAAACTTGTGCAAATGTGCTGAGGTAGGCCAGACCTTGATTTTCTCAGAAGAACAGAGAGAAGCCCAGTTGACATGCTTGAATATGAAGAAAAATGATGAACTGTAAGGCCAGACATCTAACTACACTATACAAAGCCTCACAGGCCATGCTAAGAATTTAGCTAACACAGCAAGAGAGTTGAAATGATTTGAAGGGTAGGAATTCAAACCATCAGAATAGATTTCTTAATTAAATAGATTTCTTTAAAAAATGAGGAGAATTGAAAGTACATCATGAACATCCCTGTATATAGCCCAGAATATCTGGTGAGAGCGGCAGAGGAGAGTTGGAAGGTTGGCTATGGCCAGGATTGTTTCTGCACACACACCAAGAGGCATTAGGAGGCATTATTTCTGATTGACCAAATTAAACACTGATGCAAGAAGACCAGTTTTCTCCTGTAAGAGATTCTACTTGTCGAAGGAGAAATGGAAAAGACTAGATAATAAGACTGCTTTGTTCCTTTTATGCCTGCCACAGTATTATTTGCATTCTTTCAGAAGCCAACAGTGCTAGGCAGAAAAAGCAACCTGACATGTTTCTCTTCCAGAGTAGCCCCCAAGATAGTCGTATATCAACCTCGTTCTTCACAAACCTATGAGGTGGGAAAGCAGATCTTTTTTATTATTTATCATACCCCACTCTCTTCTTCCCCACACCATTTATTTTATAGATGGGAAACCCAAATCACTGACAAGCTGAAACAATACCAAAGATTATTATCAGGGACGTAAATAGAATTAAAAACTAGTCTCACAATTCCAAGTCTTCATTCCCTCATAATCCACATTACACCAGAGGCATTAGGCATGAAGGAGTTATCTCTTACAGAAGCATACTCTCTCGAAGTATGTTGTTTTATAATTAATTTTTCTACTTGCATAGAAATTTGTAGGAGAAAGTAACTCAAGTTCTTCCCACTTTATTTAGAGCACCTATCCTAATGTGCAGTCTATCCAGCTGTGTCCTGAGCTTTTAAGTCTGTGTGTCCCATAAACATCTCCAACTCATGTGTCCAAAAATAGAAATCATCTTGTCTACCCTGATCCTGTTCTATTTCTTCATTTCCTCATTCAATATTGCTTTTCCATCATCACCCACCTCTTCCCTGTATCTCAACCCCCAAATCCCACTAATCAGAACATGCTATGCATTTAATTTCTTAAATACCCATCAGATCATCCCCACTCACCCCCAAATTATCCTCATTGCTTTTGCAATAGCCAAAATCTGGATTCTTGAAGTAAATTCTGTCTGTCAGCTTAAATATAGATCTGTGATTTTATTTTGATAAATCCTCCAATGACTGCTCCCCAACATTTGCATGAAAAATTAAGTTTTCGAACTGTACCCTACTTTCTTCATGATGTGACCCTTGCCTATCTCTTGGGCATCATCATGGATGGACTTTCCACCATGCTCCCATTTCTACCTTACCAAATGACTTGCTGATCCTCAGCTCTTGATCTAGACCTCTGTCACCTCTGCCATCATTACCATCACTCTGGCTCCCTCACTGTTCCTCTAAACCACCAGGCTGCATACCTGATTATGGCCTTTGCACTGTTATCTCTATCTGGGACCCTTTTCTCCCGGGCATTTGCACGGCTAATTTCATTTCTTTCTTCAAGACTGCCCAAATGTCACCTTCCCCATGAGGTTTGCCCTGGCTGCTTTAATTAAATTTTCTATACTGGTGCTATCACTATCACTCCAAATCCTCCTGACCTCTGCATTTGTTTTTCATATCACCTTGGAACAGGCTGTATATTTTACCTGTTACCTTCATTTCTTATTGTCTGTGCCCCATAGCCCACTCTGCCTTTAGAATGTGAGCCAGGAGGGGAGGGATTTTTATCTCATTAAGTTCATTGATGTACCCAAGACCTAAAACAATGCCTCACAAATAGGAGGTGCCTATACGTGTTTTAAAAGAGAAACAAAGGGAAAGAGAGAGAGAGAAAGAGAAAGAGGGAATCTATTTATTTTTGCCTCTGGCCTTTGTTTCTCTGACACTTAATTGTGTATGTGGTGCTGGGGTTTGAACCTGGGTCCTCTCGCATGCCATGCGAGGGCTCCAACCTCTGAGCCACCGCTCCAGCCCCACCTACATTTTTGTTGAAAAAAATTGAATGTGTAAGTGTACATGACATTTCATATCTTTCTGCCCTATATCTGAAATAACCTAATATATCCTATCACCCTCGTCTACAATCTCATTGACACTTTCCAACTTCAAACATTTCTTGCCTACCTGTTGGTCTCCTCTATTTGCTGAGTCTGAGGTTATCTTTCTATGCCTCTTTCCCTATACAGACCAAAAACTGAAAGGCACTTTATAAGTGCCTTTGTTGAACTCAACTGGTCTGAATAATATATTCCAATTAAAATCAGCAGAAAAAAAAAACCCTACCTAATGGATCTTTCTTCCAAAGAGTTCAAATATACTCATATATCAACCTAAAAACATGGACCAGGTACAAACCCACCATAGTCAAACAGAAGAGCTGATTTCAGAGTAATGAAGACCTTTGCTTCATTAATCCTTTCACTGAAAATGGTAAGTACTGTTGTTCAATTTGGATTAGTGGTTGTCAGAAAATAATTTTCCATACTATTTTACCAGGATTTCAGAAAATATAATTTGGTATTGAAATAGCAGGTCACAGATCAAATGGTTAGTGCACTCAGATTTTTAGAAGCAAGGAGAGAGTAGAATCATCATTACTTGACTACTTATGAAGGACATTATGACAGAAATTGGCATTTTATCCTCAAAACAAACTTGTAAGGCATATTATTATCTACATTTTACAAATAAGTAAGTTGTAGTTCATTGAATTAGGTAACAGTTCCAAGGTCACAAAGTAAGTAAGTGGCATGACTAGAATTTGTCTGTGCCCCAGGCAAATCCCTTATGATTTTGTTTTCTTTTTGTTTGTTTGTTTATTTTGTTTTTAACATGTTGGGATAAAAAAAAAAAGCATGTTGGGATCAAACACGGGCCTTGCACGCTGGGAGAGCACTCTGCCACTGAGCTACACCCCCAGCACAATCCAAATCCCTTATGGCCAAGAATCCCAAGCCTGTCTCCCAGAACTATGCTGTCTCCCCCATTTCCCTGTGGTTATTTCATTCCCAGACTCATCTTCCTATGCATTGTGCATTCACACATCTATTTTATTATCTTTGCATCTTTGGTGCTTGATTCTCTTATGACTTCAAGCAAAATCTGGAATATGTTTTGCTGCTCACTCAATTTTTTAAAGTTCAGATCCTATATAAGTATGAAACCTAATAAAATTTAGAGCAGACGTGTAAATGTCACACAGATGCCAATCGGGCCCACAGGCTGACTTTACAGTGGTGTCTCTCAATGACCTATCTGCAAAGTCCCACCCACATTTTCAGTGTGGGCTGATTGGCTGGCACTGGGCATTAATTATGAAGGGCAGTTCAGTAATCCTTGACCTGAATTTGTGCATTTCCTGTTTAATAGTTTCTAATTTTCTTAGACAAAAACATAACATTAAAAACCCTCAAAAACAAACAGAAAACAAGGTAGTGCGCATCCATGGAAGGTGGGAGGGATAAAGCAAAATATAAGATATAACTTTTGAACAGCCAGAGCTTATGCCATGCCTTGCCTCAACACTGAACAAGGAACAATCTAGTTAGAAGCAAAGAAAGGATAGCTCTGTCACCGTTTGTGGATGATTGTTGCAGAATAGCAAACTTGCTAAGGTACTCAGAAGTCTATTCCACAGAAAACCCATACTATACTCTAACAGCCAATGCTGCCACGACCAACGAGATGAAGGGTAGAGGAGCGAGAGGCTGTTGTGGAACAAGAGACCATATTCAAATAATGATTACTCAAGCTACTGACTTTATTTCAGCCAGAAAAATCATCTGTGAAGACATTCAGTATTCCTGAAGCTTGGCTGAGTAGAAACGTAAAGATGGCAATCAATATAGTCTCCAAGGTCAAAAGTGAAAAATGTATGTTCTAACGAAGGTGAGGATGTTTCCAGAAGCTTCATCCCTGGAGCCTGCTGGACAAGGGTGAGCACAGTCTATAAAGAGAACAAGCTGTTGATCTGCTGGATGCTGTGATAGTCTCTAGTCTGACATCCTGTCATTTGTCTCTGTCAACAGTGAACTTTAGAAAAAAATGTTCATTCAATTTTACGGCTGGGAGAAGACTAAGGGATGTATCTAATCCACCCCTCATTTTACTGATGAAGCTTCTGAGACATAGATAGATGCAAGGAATTCAATTTTTCAACTTTTTTTCTTTAAGAACATGAAGTACAACTACAGGAAGCATATTCTGGATTGTTCAGGGTGTTGCTGAATCTGCATAGCCTGCCTGGTTATACCCATGAGTATGCCTATATCTGTCAGAACATGTGTTCCCACGTGGTATTTGGAAAAATATGATCACTTTGTGGCTCAGAAACTAATGTTCAGAAAAATAATATGCTCAGAAAATCTGGTTTGGCTTTTGCATTTGTGCTAAGGTACACAAGCTGGTAAAGGAAAAGAGAACAAAACATGCTCTGCTTCTTTTCTTTTCTAAGCGTTCATGGAATCATCCATTTTGAAGGAAAAACTGTGAGCATCTGGAGCACTTAAGTTAATATTGATAAAGGTAATAATAGAAAGAACTGCAGATGGTAAAGAGGGAGAAGAGGTTCATGTACAGGAACATGAGAATTAGAACGAAGTGAATTAGAATTTAGCAGGTCACAGAATTTGCATTAACAATACAACTTAAGCAGGAGGATTGGGGAGGATTGGGGAGCATTGAGGATTGGGGCTGTGACTGAGTGGTAAAGAGCTTGCTTAGCATGCATAAAGTCCTGAGTTCAATCCCCAGTATTGCAAAAACAAAAACAAACAAACAAGAAATGCTCCAGGGGCTGGAGGAGTGGCTAAGCAGTTGCAGCACTTGCCTGGCATGCTCGAGGATGCAGGTTTGAACCCCAGCACCACATGCACAGCGAAGCGTCAGAGCAACAAAAGCCACATGAAAAGCTAAATAAGATTGATTCTTTCTCTCACTGTCCCTCTCTCTTTAAAAAAGAAAAAGAAAAGAAAGCAAAATAAAGAAAAGAAATGTAAAAGAAAAACTGGTCCAATGTATTAGGTCTGTGCAGCTAAACTGATGAACATTGGGGTAGGATCTGTGTATGAGAGGTGCTGGAAGGAGAAGGGGGACACAGGAAAGGAGACTGCTGGGAAGAATCTACAGCACTGGGCATCCAGGACCCCAAACAAGATACAATGCATTGGAGAGAGCTGCAGACTCAATTCCTTTCCTCCTACAATGACTTCCTCTACCCGGAGGAGGACAGAGTTTGTCAGAGCCTTTCCCTGGATCAGATCCCAGTGGAGTTAATGAAGTAGCAGACAAAAATAGATGCTAAGGAGACCTCAGGAGCCCTGCCTTCAAAGACAGCAGAATAGTGATCCTTTGTATTAGATATAGGCCTTTGTTTACATTAAAAATAGAACCATGTGGACTGAATTGCAGGCACCTTGCCTTTCTCCTTTCTTACTCCTCTTTCCTTCATCAGCACTAAGCAACGCAAACATCCGTATCTCAAAAGAACATTAAATATTGGTTTGATGGAGTCTTAACACTCAGGAACAACCTTGCAGTGTTTACAAAGGGTGGCTGAGAAAGCCCAAACTCTGAAAGCACGTAAGTTTAGTATTCCTCACTTAAACAAAAAATGACTAGAACCCCTAAACACTTCCTAAGCTAAATAATAAAACACTCCTTGATCCTAAAATTTAAGCAGTGATGTGGGGACATTTCTTCAAATTATTGGCACTTCTTTAAATCATAAACCCGATAAGAGATAAAAGTTTGATACCGGTTACAGAAAGGTCTTTTTGTTTAAGCATTCCCGTCTTTGCCTATGTACACGAAGAAAACGGGGTGTGTACTTTAGAACCTGTTCAGATAATGAGCTTGCTCAGCACGTAAATTTTGTGCCCTGGGAGTACCTTTCAGTTGCTGAGCTGTTAACTCTGGCATGTGTCTTAGGGCTTATTTTTCAAGTGAACGTTGCCTCCTGCATTTTACAGTAAGCTGTGGGAACAGATGCGATGTTAACAGAGGAGCTGAGAAGAGACTGAACCTGGAGATAACAAATTTGACTTTGTGCTTTCAGCTCTTGCCTGGTCCCCATCCCCGCATTCCTCTTCTGAAGAGAGCAGCTGAGCTTGTGGCATTTTGGTTCCTATTTCTTTGATATTTCTTCTTCCTGTTAGAGGCTCAGAGTGAGGGGAGGGAAGCTTTGACTCTTCTGGCTCTCTGTGTGGGTGTGGTTATTGTTGACTGTGGATTAAATGATACTTTTTCGTGTACAAGTTTCATGCTTCTCCCCCAAATAGCTAGATTATTAGCCTCTTGACAAGCAAACCCATGTATATATCTTTATCTTCAAACTTCAAACATGTAGCAAAATGCTTACCACAGAGCAGGAAACAAATGGATTGCTTTTTTAAAAAAATAAATGAATGAATGCATTCCTTTGTCTCTGATTGTACCTGCTTGGAAGCTCTCTATAGTGCCAGCAGGTCACAGGAAATGGTGTTCCATGTTGGCAAATCAATCCACTATTGTTTGATTTGGAAGCTGGTTTATTTACATGCTGAGTGTGTACTCAAATTTAACGAACGCGTACTGTTGTGTATTTGGGGCCCTAAGCATTCGTTATACATTACGTCAGTCTTTTCTTTCTAATCCCTACAGGACAGAACATTATTCCATTCCGTGAGCAACAGCTGCATGGATTGCAACCCTGCAGAGAAGAAGATTTTCATGGCCAGATGTGACCCTCTGTCCGAGACTCAGCAGTGGATTTTTGAACACGTTAACATGACTGTTTTAGAAAGATTTAGCCACCATGCCAGCTCCTAGGAAGAAAGAGGGAAGAAAGAAAGAGTGATTCCTGCAGATTGGGAACTAAATTTTAGCCAGCATCTGGGTCGAAGGAGTCAGGAATAACATTTCCTAGATCCAGGAAGCCTGGTTTAAAGATTTGTAAATGCCATGTCAAAGTAGGTTGTCCTGAAGAACTTCCTGCATCTGAAGAACTTGGCTGAGAACCTCACCAGCTGCTTCTGAGAACTCAAGACTAGCAGTTCCCTTGCTGGCCAAGGGTGAAGATTATTTAGGGACTTTTCAAAACAACTGCTGAGTTAATAAATCCTAGCATTTCTCAGGTCAAATCCTGCAGTAGTGAGTAGCTATGAATGGATCCTATTAATCGGGTGGGAGGGGGGTGGAAACAGAGTGCATGACTGCTCTGACAACCTGAGGACATCACAGGTTTAGAACTAGCCACACTAAGAGGGTGAGCTGTACTTTTTGGTGCCATTCTCTAACTAAGAATGGGTTAAGCAGGTTTAACCCTTAAAAGTGCTGCAGATGATTTTAGAGTGCTCATACCATTCTGTTTTCTTTTGTTTCTTTTTTAAACAAGGGTGCGATATTTAATATGACTTAAATTACATAATGAAATGGACTTCCAGTGTTCCCACATTTTCATTTACATTTGCAATTTTCCTTGTAGAGCAGAAGTTACTTATTGTTCATAAAAGTTCATGCTCCATAAATCCACTGAAGTTCTACTCAGTGCCCTTGTTATGAATCCAGTTAAGAACAAAAACAAAAAACTATGCTACCAAGTTACTCCAAAGAAAGATATCCCAGAAGCAGCAATCAATAAGAAGATTTAGGAGAGAGATTTCCCTAGGAAATCTATTTTTACTTTTCTATTATTTTTAAAATTTTTAAAGTCTGATGTTTGTCCAGTCATACTTTTCTTAAGGAAGGAAATGGAGTGAGGTTGATGTAATTTGTTTAGGAGATTCTTAAACCCAAATAAATCTACACTCCAAGTGACATGTAAAAATGGCTTGGTTTACTTCAATTCTATTTAATCAGTACTGGGAACTCAGAAGTGGTTTTATTTAATTACTTTGGGGGGGATAGTTTTGTTCTTTTTTTCCTTTACATTGTTGATATTAATGATGTTGTTGTTTTATTTGGAAGCCCATAAAAGGAGTTACCATTAATAAAGTGCTTCTGACACCATTTTCTGTTAATGGGGCAATATTTCAGAGGTAAAGAAAGAAATAATTTTAAAGAGTGAAATGGAATATTTAATTGTTTAAAAATGTTCTGCCTTTCAATAAAGATGGGTTTGGGGAAGAGTATACAGGTATCCAGATGTATCTGTAGAGGAAAGAATCACATTCATTGCACATTTCTCAAGTTTTGTCAGGCACAGGAATATTTTTGCTTTGCTTTTGCTATTTTTCTTTTGACTTGATTTTTCTGTTCATAAAAAATACATATTGTCTTAGACATATACCACTGAGTTTTAGAACTGAGAAGATCCATGAGATCAAAATTTTTTGTTATTTTTGGATAAATAACAACATCCCAAAGAACTCCTGGCAGGGATAACAGTCTCCTGACGTTTATTCCAGTGTGCTTGTCTCCTGTGCTGTGTTGTCTCACTCTGTGGCCCAAGGTGGTTCTGATTCTTACTCCAATTTAACTTGAATTTTTCAGTCACCAGATAGAAATCATAGCTTCCCTGGGGACACCCACAAAATCTCTTGTAACTGTTCATGATTTTTTTCTCTCCTCAAACCTAATCAAAATGTCCAGTGAAACTGCTCTGCTAATAGTTTGGGGAAGAGTTATTTCATTATCTTCGCTGACTTTTCAAGCATTCTTTTGAAGAGTTATTCTGTTAAACCAACTGTCACAAAGATATTTCATATAGGTCAAGAGATCTTGAAGCATTTGAGATGAACAGTGGAGAAAATCAATAGTAAGAAATTAACCTGGGTGTTGAAAACTTCTACAGAGTGAGTGAAGATTTATCTCAAGTGCTCAGAGAGCAGCCTGGCTGCAGAATTCAAGGAGCCTCTAAAAATTCATAGCTGACTGC
Organism: Aplodontia rufa; assembly: GCA_004027875.1. Classification (NCBI taxonomy): domain Eukaryota; kingdom Metazoa; phylum Chordata; class Mammalia; order Rodentia; family Aplodontiidae; genus Aplodontia; species Aplodontia rufa. The sequence continues at coordinate 45,649 of PVKS010000385.1, read as the reverse complement.
TCTTTACAGTTGTATCAAAGAGGCAACCTTGGGCTCTGTACCCTTAGAGCACAGATGCACAATGGTCTCTTAGCATGCAACCATCATGATTAGCTAGCGGGGCACTGTCTTTGAGAAAGCTAGAATATTATATCATTTTAGTGTGACACATGCTGATCAACCAAGATTGGCCTCCTACTCTCTGAGTAAAAGAATGTAATGTAAGAAATTAACTTTTAAATGAAAGGAAGTTTGAAACAATAAATTCCAAACTGGAACTTTTGTCAAGTAATCGTTAAATATGTGCACGTGGGGAACATACATTTAGAATAAAATGAAACCTAGAGAAACCCTTAAGAAGGGTGCAGTATAGCCAATAAGCACATTTAAGGACACTTTTCTGATGCCACAGAAGGCCAAGAATCTACTTGCTTGAGATACCACTGCCACCATTATGGAAAAATGGTTTAAAAATATATGCTTGCATTTTTTATTGGCAAAGGAGACTGAAGAGTCCTCAGAAAGGACTTCCTTCCTGCAAATGACATTTTTTGAAAATTGGACGGTAGATTACGCACCTACACTATTATCAGAATGGGAAGAAGAACATCATAAAGTTAATCTAGCTACAGAAATCGCTACTTCTCCATACAAAATGTAGTTTTACCAGAAGCTAGAAAATAATTAATTTTTAAAATCCTTCTTATGTGTTTACAGAGAAAATGTGATGCTGTAAAACAATTGTGAATGAATTATGGGACTTATGCTTTTCCAGAGCTGGATTAATACCATGGCAATAATAATGTACTGGCTTCTATGTCTACTGTTATTTAGGTAAAAATATTAACATGATCACAGAACTGTTTTTAAATGTATTCATCCTATCAGAAGCCTCAGTGAATAATGCAAGTTCCAGGATTATTTTGTGAATTGATAACATAGAACTTTATACAATAAATAAATAATCCATAATGAAAATGGACTTTCAGTCAATGAAAAAAAAAGTGTTAGGCCCATCCTTCTCACATTGCTTGCAAAGCATAAAACCAACGCCAACACTTGACACCCTTTCCTTTATTGGCAATTACATGTTTTAAAGAGGGTAAGTCAAAATACAAGTAAGCAAATATTTATTTTATGCTTCTTGCTTTCACATAAAAAGCTTCCTTTTCAATCTTTTTAACTATCTCCATAAAGAAACAGCAAAAAGGCATTTTTTAATTAGAGACCAGCACTATAAAGCTTATGGCAGACCTGTCAAAAGGGACAATGATGTTTTGATTAGAGCCAACAGTCATGGGAGGTCCCCACTGTCACTGTGTGACATTCATAGCCTAGGAATTTGAGGACTTAGAATTGATGGCAAGGCTTTGCCAGATTTGCTGTTAGCTTCCTGTCTTTGAGAATTTCAGAATCCTTATCCCTGCCCTGGGGAGGAGTGCTAAGTCACATTTTTTTTTTCAGAATTTAGAGCTATCCTAACAATATGACTTGATGAACTTTGATTTGTCCCTAGGAACCCACTTAATATTAGGCTTCTTACCCTGGCAGGCTATTATATGCTTACATAAACAGGTGCTGAAAATAAGGCACTTTATAAAAATCCCAAGAGGGAGATCTCAAAGGCAAGATGTTCTTAAGTGATTGCTTACGATCCTGGTAGTAACTATGAACGGGAAGAGAAGCTGGCTCTCTCTCGATGTGGGTGTGTATAAACTTCTCCATTCACCTCATCACAAGACCTACCCTTGCCATCATCACTCTCAGATGACACCACCAGCTGTAATTACTCTTCATGTGTGAAACTGTGGCTGAGGACACTGAAGCGTGACAAGTAGCCGGTCCTTCCCACACGGCTGACATTGGAAGATTGCTCTTTGATTTATGTCCACAGACTTCGCTTGCAGAACTGAGAGCTGTTTGCAACTCTATTTGGTACACTCGACATTGGCCTGAAGCTTTTATTCGCAGTCACTCATCTCTGCACTTGACAGACCAGACTGGTGTGTCTGGTACTGTAACCTCTCAGCAACAGCGGCCCAGGCACATGTTTGATTCCTCACTTCAGAGAAACCTAGAAATCTTCCTAGCATCTCCTGCCTGAAGCAGCCCCCTTGAGTTCGTTGCACAATAGCTTCCCGGGGTCTCACAGCCCTCCACTCTCTGCACCTCCTCAGAGAAACAGAGTAAAACTACAGAAAGGCAATATTTCTGAATCTTAGTGTTAATGATTTTATTCTGATTTCACTCACCTGGAGGTGGAGGCTCTTCATCTAAGTAGCATGTGTCTTCATTTATCTGGAACATCTGGATTTGCACCTGATGTTCTGTGTAATTATTAACAGTGCCCCTTTTTATTCTTAAGCGTCCTGATTTGGATAACGAGTTAAATGTACTTCGTATTTGTAATCTGCCTGTCTATTTAACTTCATGATTTCTCTATGGAAAGTGAGGACCTCTTTTGCTGATCGATGCCTATAGGAGATCAGCTAGACTCATCTCTTCACTTCAAACAGACCACACTGAAACCAGTTTATCAATGACTGTATTGTATTTACATGGTTTATTAGTTGCTTCATGGAGATTTTTAAAAACAAGAAGTTCTTATATCCACCCAAAACTTTTTGCTGAGTTAAGACAGTTGTAATTTAAATGGCTTTATTTCATACTTTAAAAAATCTACTTGAGGGGCTGGAGCTGTGGCTTGGCAGTTGAGGTACTTGCCCAGCATGAGCAAGTACACTAGTTCAGACCCCAACACTATGTATACAACGAAGTGTCACAGCAACAAAAGCCACATGAAAAACTAAAACTGATACTTTCTCTCTTTCACCGTCCCTCTCTCCTTTAAAAAAAAGAAAAAAGAAGAAAAGAAAAGAAAAAACTACTTGAAATCAACTAAGTCTTTATATAGATCCTTAACCTGAATAAATAACCCCATTATTAATTCTGAATATTATGATATCATGATAAGATACATGCTCTGTTTCATTATTGCTTTTGTAATTCAAAGGAACTTGATGTTTGTTATCCACTACCTCTGTAGTATATAACATTGCCATCCTTATGAAGGAATGGAGAGACTGAGTCGGGGGTTTGCAAACTCAAGGTCATTCAGCAAGTTATCAGAGTTATCACTAGAATTCAGGCCTTCTGATACTTAATTCTGTGCTCCTCCATTCTCCATGGTACTTCATATTTCATTACAGGGTCATTTATCCACGACAAAATCAAATATGAAGTGTGTGGAGCTCTTTCAAAATTGCAGGATCATTTATTCCTCCAAGGCTTTTGTTTTTAACCCCTTAATTATGTTTGTTCTTCTCTGCACTTATGTTTTTGTTGGTTTTCCCACAAGCTTATTAAAGTAAGAACACCAAACTGAATCCAGGATTAATCCTTCTTAACGAGATTTCCAGGGTCCTTTTAAGAAAAGAAGTGATCAACTAAAGCTATTTGTATAGTTGTAGATGATAAATCCTAAAGCAAATATTGTGTGCTGTGTGATTATTAATGAGTTCAGTCTTCAGGGAGAAAAAACAGCCACTAAGCAAAGAATTTGCATTTACTTTGCATTAAGCTCCATGTTGACCTTTTTTCCATATTCTTATGTCTGAAAAGTTCTGTCAGTTCATCTCTTGCACATTTGAGACTTTGTATACACAGATGTGAGTTCTCTCTATGGCAGTTTGTCTCTTCTGGGAGAAATTGTTAAACACGGAGATTACCAGAGGTATTAGTCTGTTCACACTGCTAAACAACATACCATAATCTAGGTTACATACAGACGATAGAAATTTATTTCTCACAATTCTAGAAACTAAAACTCTAAGACCAAGGAGCAGGTAGATTTAGTTTATGATGAGGGCCCCAATGTCTGGTTTATATATAGCATCCTTTTTCTGTGTCCTCACTGGCAAGAGAACTGAATGGGATCTCATTTGTAAGAGCACAAATCCTAACTATGAGGGCTCTGCCTTCATGACCTACTACACTCCCAAGCCCCCACCTCCTGATACCATCACCTTGAGCAGTAAGATCTCAACTTATGAAACTGAGGGAGATACAAATATTCAGAGCATAGTACTGGTACAAATCTACTACATGAGAATTTCTGGGTAAGGCTGCTAGATACAGATTATTCTGCAAAGAGATAATAAATTGCTTTGTGCTCCAGCTTGCTCACAAATTTAGACTGCAGATGTCCAAAAGAATGGTCAGTTGTAATCCAAAGCTAAATTTACACTGAGAGAAATAGTCTGAGAACATTTTATTTCAAAACTCCTCTAGCTCTTCTTAGGTCAGTGGTTATTAAACTTTAGCATTTAAGCACCTTGGGGAAATTATTAAAATACAAGCTGGTGGGCTGTACCCCTCTCACTTACTGACTGTTACAGTCTAGGATGGGACCCAGAAATCTATATTGCAACAAGTTTCTGGATGATGATGATGATAATGGTTTGGAACCCACAGTTTTGAAAGCCATCGGCTTGGACCACTTTGAAAATATCTTTTAAAATATTATTTTCCTAATGTTGGCTATGTTTAGAAAGCATTGATAATATGTAAACACTCTGTATTGAATATGATAAAACCCCAACCCACTAAAAATTCAAATGAACCTAGTTCAACCCATTAAATATGTACAGCCAGAAGTTTTTCCTGCCGTAAGCCTCATAAAAAAGCATCACAGAGCTGGAAGACCAAGGATAGATAGTGTTACGGTTCAGCTATGAGGTGTTCCCCAAAAGTTCATCTATGAGACAGTACAAGAACTTTCAGTAGTGAAATGATTAGTTTGAGTGTTGTAAGCAAATCAATGGATTAATCCGCTTATATCGTTTAACTGGATGGTGGTAACTAGAAAGGTAAGGTGTGACTGGAGCAGGTAGGTCACTGTAGGCATGCCTTTGAGATTTCTATTTTGTACTTGGGGAGTGGCGTTCTCTCTGCTTCCTGATTTCCTGTTCTGAGCTGCTTTCCTTCACGACACCCTTCTGCCATGATGTTCTGCCTCACTTTGGGCCCAGAGCTATGGAGTCAGCTGAGCAATGACCAACCCTCTGAAACTGTGAGCCAAAACAAACTTTTCCTCCTCTATATTGGTCTTGTCAGGTCTTTTGGTCACAGCAATGAAAAAGTTAACTAAAGCAAGCAGTATTATGGTATCGCTTAAATTTCTCAAAGTATATTCTCAATGAATAGGTCAAGACCTTAAGTGCCTGGCATTGAGCATTATATTAATAGCTTAATTATTATTGTCCCTTTCTCTGAGCAGTCAGTGAACTTCGTACTTTTTTTTTTTTAAGGAGAAAGAGAGGGACAGTGAGAGAGAGAGAGAATCCATTTTATTTAGTTTTTCATGTGGTTTTCATTGCCAACAGTTAGTTGTGTACGTGGTACTGGGGTTTGAACCGTGTCCTTGTGCATACCTTTCAAGCGCTGTAACTGCTGGGTCTCCCCTCCTGCCCAAACTTCGTACTGTTATGAAACAGTACTAAAAATCAATACAAGGCATAACTCCATTAAATAATTTATTCAATATTGTTTTCCAGTATGTCAGCCCTTCTACTCTGGACCATACTGATTCTCAAATTCTGTCTTGAGAAAAGAAACATTGATTTCTGGTTACAAACACCTGTTGAAGCTCACTTTAAATACACAGTATAGATACAACTAATCTATGCTTCCCTCACCTTTGAACAATGCTGCAAGTTTAATTAAAACACTTTTAAGTGTAACAGCATCTCACTACGTTCAACTCAGTTCAATGACTTCCTTAGAAATAGTTGCAGAAGGAAAAGAAGAACTCAGAATTTCTATGTGTTAGGACTGCGGTTCTCTTGGATTTGTAACTTTCTTTTCATTGAAAATAAATACTAAGATATTCTTTGAAGGTTATTTCTACCAATCCTTGTCTTCAAAACTAAAGAGTAATTTAAAATACATTTTCATTTCGGTTTATTTAAACTTCAGCCTATGTTGGCACACAGAATAAATCCTCCACATTATCTTCCTTCAATTTTTTTTGTTATTATTGTGTATACTAACTATGCATAAAAGAATATGAATAGAAAAAGACATTTCACTTTGCTGGTGTGTTATTCAAATTTCTATCACCAATTGTTTGTTATGACACTTACAGTGCATTTGGGTGTCAATAAGCCAAGCCACATGTGCTCAGATTTTATGGTGAAAAAAAAACATAAATGCAGCAGATGTAAAAACTCCTTTCAGGATCAAAATCTAAACATTGCATATCAATTCAAAAGAATAAACTGTGATCAGGACTTTCAACACTTGTTAAAGATAGAAAAACTACAAAATTGAAATACTATCCAAAATTCTCCATCCTAGTAAAGAAGAAATTAAAAGAATGTGAGGAAAGAGTCTGGGGGCTGGAGTTGGGGGAGAGAGAAGGAAACAGCCATGCTTCATCTTTCTTGAGACAAATTTTTAATGTTGTAGAGAAAGCAGCAGGGAAGTGTCTGAGTGACTGAGATGTCAAAGAAATAATCTCACAAAAGAAATGCTGCACTGAAGCAAGAAGCCGCTTCTCGTTAATGTCGACCCGCTAGCAAATAGTGAGGGTCAGGCACATGCATTTTCCAAAACTGCTTGCAGTCCAGCCGCCAGACAAGGATTTATCAAGAATGAGAGCTCAAACAAGTATTAAATAACTATGCAGACTCAGTCATGGAAATGTTTAAAATAAAACGATGTTTGGGGCAATTAATCTGGATAATAAACGCCTCTGCTTGAAAAGGGACACGGAGTTGAGGCTCTTTTATTGCAGAAGGACAGGAAGGACTTAACCAGAGGAGAGCTAATGACCTTGTTTCTACATTTCTCAGACATCAATTGGCTGCCAGAAAACCACCTGTGGGGCTGAGGGTTTAAAATGGCCAGGGAGAAAGGCTACAGGGGGGAAATGAGCTGCATCTTCTTCCTTGGCAGCTCTAAAGATGTCTATGGATCTCTCCACCTGGGCGCAGGGAACAGTCTGCTGGTGCTGAGAGCCTGAGCAGCACGCAAGGGTCTTGGAGAAACCACTGTTCTCTGTGTCTTTTTTAAATTCTCTCTTATTTCTATCAACCATCAAAAGTAAAAGTCCATCAAAAAAGTGAAGAAATTGTGGAAAGGAAATTCCTTTGGTGACTTGGGAAGTCAGAGGATCTTTTGTGTTGGACGAAGGAGAGATGTTAGAACAGCAGAATCCCCAGTCTTCCCTCACACTCACATGGTGCATTGTGTGTCTTTTCTCCGAATCTAGGATGAACTGTTTTAAGTAATAGCAGTTGATATTTTTCTGTGAATACCGAACCGCCTCTTTCCAAGAGTAAGGCTTTGCATTGGACCCAAAGGTTTAAATATATCTGGTTAGTTGTCAAAAAATATCTGGTTAGTAGTCCAAAGCAACTGCTACAGCCCTGGTTTCTCATTTGAAGTCAGACAGGCACTTAATCCCTCCAAGCCTTCCTTTCAGAATTGTGGGAATGAGGAAATACGATAATGAACATTGAATTATTTTGTAACCAACAAACCAAACTGTAAATGAAAGCTGTTAGTATTTAATGGAACCCTGTCCTCTACCACTTCACAACGTAGCAAAATGATTCTAACAGGGACTATATAATTTATTGTGTAAATCACATAATTTTTGAGAATGAAATGGTTTTATTAATAATGATGGAGGAGGGGCTGGAGCAGTGGCATGCTCAAGTACATGAGTTCAAACCCTAGCACCATGTACTCAACGAAGTATCTGAGGCATGAAGGTCACATGAAAAGCTAAACAAAAATTGCTTCTCTTTCTCTCTCTCCCACTGTCCCTCTCTTTCTAAATAATAATAATAATAATGATTATGATGATGATAATGGAGGAGGAGGTTGCCGGGTGGGCACTAACACAAGAAGAGGGCAAGTTAGAAGCCCTCCTGGGCAAGTTAGCAAGACTCTCTGTCAAAACAAAATGTTTAAAAAGAAGCAGGCGACTGGCAATATAGTTCAGTGGTAGAGCACTTGTCTAGTATGCATGAGGCTTTATGTTCAATCCCCAGGGCTGCAAATAAATAAATAAACAGATAAAGAAAACCAGGACTGCAGAAACTAGGACATATGGTCAACCTCATCTTAAAAACAATGAACAGGAGATTCATAGACGAGAAGGAATGTTAAAATGCTATCCACATGGATAGCATTCAGGGGTAAGCAAAGTGAATTTAGGTTGGGATACTTGGATTCTTATTGAGAAGTTCTTTGAAATCAAGGATATGGTTCTATTTTGCTATTTCTAACGTTGAACATGAATCCTTTTTTTTTTTTAAGAGAGAAAGAGGGGCTGGAGTGGTGGTGGTTGGGTGGTTACTGCACTTGCCTGGCATGTATGAGTACCCGAGTTCAAACCCCAGCACCACCTACACAACGAAGTGTCGGGGAATGAAAGTTACATTAAAAAACTAAATGAAAATTGCTTCTCTCTTTCTCTCTCTCTCACACTGTTCCCTCTTTCTTTAAATAAATAAATAAATAAAGAGAGATAGGGATAGTTACAGAAAGAGAGAATCCGTCTTATTTAGTTCTTCAACTGCCGAGCCGCTGCTCCAGCCCAGAGCACGAATCTTAATCTAAAATTTCTCATACATTATTTGGTTAGATTATAACATCTAAGCTATTCATTGTTTGAAAATGTCCCTTTATTCATTGTATTAGGGGGTATCAAAATAACACCACAATAACCAGTTCAATTTAGAATATGTAAATAAAAAAATTGACAAAGAAGATACTTTAGAAAGGAAACAGAACATTCTACTCTGTTTATATGCAGTTATAAAACTTAATTTAAAAAGTAAAGAAAAATGAAAGTAGATCTTATAAAGCAATTGTGTTATTAAATACTTTCCACAATATTAAAATTGTTATTTTATAATTTGCTTTTCATCTATTGCCAATAAAACTATGTTCCAGTTGATGAATAAGGAATTTAGAAAGAAGTTGCTGTCAGGGAATTTAGTAATAAAACAAACAGTGAAGAAGATTTTGGGGTTTTTGTTGCTAATTTACTTACATTTGCTTTGCCAACAGTAATTCCTCCATCAAAGTGCAGTAATAATGCCTGATAAACTCACCTGATCAATGCGCCCATGCTCAGATTGTGGGATGAGCTGTGTTTGTTTGATTTTGCGGCATCCTAAGGCAAATGAAATTGGGAAAAGGCTGTTTTGAAATGAAGCTACTTTCTACAGTTTGTTCCTGATAAACTGTATTGCAGGCCTAGCAGAAATAAGGATACAATGAATCATCTTGTTTATAACCAAACAAACCAATCAAAACCAAACAAACAAAAAAGTAAGGCTCCAAAATGTTATTCCAGCAACAGACCTGTGGAGACAGAAATCAGTTCATCTAAAATATGTATATATTAGATGCTGAGAACTATTTTTGTGTGTTGAATGGAGTTTTATTCAGTAATAAAAAAGAAAGAAATTATATCATTTGCAGGAAAATAGATGGAACTGGAGACCATAATTTTGAAAGAAAAAAGCTAGACTCAGAAAAGTACCAGATGTTTTCTTCCATAAGTGAAAGCTAGAAGGGGGAAAAAAAGAGTGGGGGACCCCACAAAATTAAAAGGGAGGGTGAAAAGGAGGATGGAGAAGGTATTTTGGAGCAAAATTGATTAAATTATTTTTACGTCTGCACAAATATGTCACAATGAAACATACCATTCTGTATAATTAATATGCACAGATAAAAAAAATAGAATAGCCAGGAGCATTGGCGCATACCTGTTATTCCAACAACTCAGGAGGCTGAGGCAGGAGGATTGCAAGTTCAAAGCCAGCCTCAGCAAATTAGCAAGCCCTATGCAACTCAGTGAGAACCTGTCTCAAAAAATATGTATGCAATGAGAAGGGCTGAGGATGTGGCTCAGTGGTTGTGCATCCCTGGATTCAATCCCCAGTACCCCAAAAAATTAAAAAAAAATTGTTTCTGTTGAATGGAAGGATGGGTAGCAGGAATAATGCTTACTTCCCTCCACTACTCTCAATATTTCCCATAACTCGACCTTAAAAATGGAAAGCAGACAGAGTGAAAGAGTGGAAAAGGAGAGGAAAGAAAGGAAATAAGAATGAGAAAGGGTCAGGCGTAGTGACTCGTGCCTGTAAACCCAGCAACTCTGGAGGCTGAGGCAGGAGGATTGCAAGTTCAACGCCAGCCTCTTGGGCCCTGTCTCAAAAGAAAAAATAAACAAGGCTGGGGATGTGGTTAACCATCACTAGTCTCAATCCCTGATACCAAAAGGAAAAAACATGAGAAAGGAAAAAAGTAATACAAGTGGAAACCCCACACTCTAAAGCATAAAGAATGCAACTCCATCACATGCTTTGATTGACACGGTGCATAATTTTAAACTTGTTGCTTCAAGGGAAAAAAATAGAGGCACAAGTAAAATATACCTCATTGAAAAGTGGTCAGGGAAAAAAGTCTTCATGAAAGAGCACAAACCCTTGTCTACATAGAACCTGTAATGAGTCTTTACCTCTCCCTTAAAGCTCCCTCACTTGAGGAAGCACAGGTCATGGAAAGACTCTCCTCTTCTGTCCCCATCAAGCTGATTCTTTACCCCATTCTGAATGTACATAGCAATAATGTTCACTAGGGATTATTAGTAGCTAGAAAAAGGAAACAGGAGAAAAGGACAAAAAAAACAGAATAAGCTGGGAAGAATGCAAGTGTGCGGAGTTTCTGTTTAGTTGATGGAAATGATAGATACAGATATGTTATACTGAGTCACCTGGGAGAAACATTCATCTTAATGACTGAGACCTCAGCAAAGCCAAGGCAGGTGGGCCCCAATGTATAATAGTTTTAGAACCCTTCACTGTCAATGAAACAAGTGCCAATCTCTTCCCAAAGAGCCCTGGGGTACCAGAAGCTCAAGGAGAGGAAGAAACAGAGGAAGCTTTGTAAATGCACTTATCCAGTATTTTCACATTTATTCATTTGTAAGCAGGAATCCGTGATTTGAAAACTTTCCAGGAGAGTGACATTGATTTCTAAAACTAATTAAGCAGCAAGAAATGCAAGAAACTGAGAAAGGAGGCAAGTCTAAGGCAAACATTGGGTTATAACACAATCATAAACGCTGCAGAAGTAACTGAAGAAGGCTTCCTGACTGTTCTTGACCTATAAACTTTCCTTCATTTTGCTTATACTGCTGAATCACATAAATGGAAAATGAGCAAAGCAATGGCTGTTGTAATTACTTTTTTTTCTTAATAGTGACTGCTTTGATCTGATAGAAATTAATATTCTTACTTTTAAGGCACATTGCATTTAGCCAACTGTGTTTGTTCTAAATCACTACAGGGGGAACACGCCTGAAAATGCACCTAGCAAACCTTTTTTTTTTTTTTTTTTTTTGATGTTTGATTCCAATCCCAGTGTCACCAACTCTAATTTTATAAAAGTTAGGCTTTGTTAGAGCTGTATAACCATAGGCAAAAGATCAAATATCTATAACTTAAGATATTCAATCCTAAATGGAACTGTACTCTAATACCCATTACAAACGGAAATTCTGTGATTTAAAAATAATAAAGTCAAAAGGGTATCCATGTTAAACTATAAGAGTGTAATCTGAAGAATATGAAACATATTTTCTCTCATTTGCAGAGTTGAGATAAGAGTAATCAGTGGCAATGTTACATTGAGCAGAGTAACACAATCTACATATCACAAAAATGAGATGGTGGCACGCTATTAATACTGTAAGCTATTGATTGACTCATTAATCAAATATTTATTGAGTGACTAGGTTGTGGATGCTAATCACATAAGTTCTTACAAACCTACAATAACGCTTCATGGCAAATCTTTCTCCTATGAAGCTGTTTGCATGATCAAATTCATAGAGAAGCTAGTCAAATACTCTGAATGCCCTGCCAGTGGGCTGAAAATTCTCTTACAGGAATACAAAACCACAGCTCTACATTCATTTATTAACTAATTTATTAATAGACTAATTAACTAATATTAACTAATTAGTTAGTTAACTAATTAACATGTTTTTCCTAAAATAATATAATTTTTGCTCACTTATATGCTAATAAACTTTTTTTTTAAAGGACAGTGAGAGAGAGACAGAGAGAATCAATTTTTATTGAGTTTTTCACATGGCTTTCGTTGCTCTAACAGGTCTGTACTTGGGTGCTGGGGTTTGAACCCGTGTGCTTGTGCGTGCCGAGCAAGCACCAAAACCGCCGAGCCACGGCTCCAGCCCCCTGATAAACGTTCTTAATAATATGAGAGGAAGTTATAGTTACAGTTATTCCTCAACATTGAGGATAACCCTGGTTCTGACTACAGGAAAGCATGGGGGCATGTGAAGGACATTTGCCTTAGTCTATTTTGTATGGCTATTGCAAATATCTGAGGCTGGGTTATTTTATAAAGTAAAGGAATTAATTTACCTCCTTATCTCAGAGAATCCAAGTCCAAGATCAAGCAGCCCCATTTGCTTGGCCTCTGGTAAGGATCTTCTTCTGTTCCAAAATAAACAGATGACATCAAGTTGTGGGAGTCGATGGAGAGAAAGAGGTTTCCTGATGCGAGAGGAGGAAAGAGACTCACTGTAGACAGGGCTAACTCGTTAATCACAACTGGTTCTTGTGGAAACTAATTCATTCCTGTGAGTCCCAACTCACCTCACAGGTCCAATATTAATTCTTTAACAAGGGCAGTCATGACCCAGTTACCTCCCACTATCAAATTCCTTCCACTTTTGAATACAATTCCAAAGGGGACCAAGCTTCCAGCACAGGACCCTTTGTAGGACAAATCAGGTCTAAAGTATAGCACCACCAACTGTTGTCACAGTAGAACAAGAATAAGAACAGGCAACTTAGTGAGTTCCTGATGAATTTAGTCACCAGCCTTTCCCTCCTCCCCTTTTACCTCTCAGGATCCCTGGACTCTTAGAGAACAGAGCTAAAGAGCAGGCTCACTGATTTCTCTCCCAGGGAAAATCCTGAGAGCACAGTGCACATCCGACTGAAAATACACGACCATTCATTCTCTTCCAATATTATGTTAAAAGGAAAACTAGCAAAGAATAAAGTCTTGTCTACCCAAGTAATGCTTCTTCAAAAGCCAAATTCAAACTCTCAGCTATTGAATGCTAACTAACTAGGAAGCAAATTCCTTCACCCAAGTTAAGTAGGCTTCCATTTTTCATTCACTGGCTTCAAATTTCTCTTAAAAGAGACATATTTAACAGCTCATGGATATTTTTCAACTGGGCAGGAAATGTGCCACTTGTATCAGCCATAGGAAAGAGAAGACTATTATCCCAATTGGCAATTTTAACCAATCCAGCGAGTAAATAGCCTGGGCCTAATTTTTATAGGCAATTAAACTGTGCAGTGCTTGATAAATGCTCCTATGTGACTGTGCTAAAGCAAAACAAAGGGTGCTGCTGGTTAACAAGACAGCTGCAAATATTAACGTTAGATTCTAGAGGAGATGGGAGCTTCAGGATCACAGAAACTGTCCTGGCAAGAGAGATACCTGTTAAAAAAGAGTGTTATTAAAACAACAATAAGGTGCTGCAGATAAAGGATTCTATAATCAATTTTTAGATAAGGAACAGTGCCCAAAGTTAAACTCAATAAGATAACTGGAAACTATGGTTCTACTTTATCATTTGAGATTTACAATCTAAGGGGATACCCAGGATAAAATATAACCCATCCAAATGTTGTATCAAAGTCTCGCAATTAACTTCCCGTTATCAGAAGCAGACTTTGTATTAAAGGGCCTTTAAAGAAGGATACTGGTCCACAGAATGATGGAGTTTGGTAAATTAGACCCAGGATCTTCCAAAAAATTTAGAAAAAAAAATTTTTATCCAATTGTAAAACACTTGCCAGAAGCAGAAAAAATCTCTATACTAATCATATTTTCAAAGGGGCTAAAACTGAAGGACAGCACAAATCTGACTCAGAGGGCAAAGGGACTGACATATGAAAATAAATGATTAAAAGAGTTTAAAATGCCCAGATCTGTGGTCTAATAATCCAGAGGAGACATAATTAGCATTGGAAAGCATCCACAGAGTAAACAACAGTCAGAGTCATTACTGATTGAATCAAAGGAATAAATTGGAGTGAAATTAAGAACGAAGAAATGTGAACTAAATATCTGTGATGAGAACAGCTGACAGACTGTGAAATATCTCCCCAGGGGTAATTATGAACCATCTTCTCAGGATGCTTTGAAAGGTCAGTCTTTACCAGGACCCAGAAAAGCATTTTCCAGTCCTTTGGATTGGAAAAGGTCCTCTTAAAAGAGCTAGGTCATATTTTTTGGAGAAATAATTGTGTAAAATTCCTCTCAGATAAAGAGAGGTCTATGGTGGAAATCAACACAAGAAGACCGTTTTAGAAAAAGTGGGAAAGAAAATAAAAGTCATGGCAAAGGGAGAGGTCACTGACAAGTTGAGAAGTGGTTAAAAAACACACCCTGTCCTAATTCTTCAGAAAAAAAAACCACAGCAAACCTGCTACTAGCCACAAACTTCTGCAGTTATTCTATTGAAAGGGAGGCATAGACATTGGCCTGCTTTGTCCGAATGACTTGTTTTTTGTTTTGTTTTGTTTTTTGTCACAGTAACCTCCCAGTTGGTGATAACTGCATATAAATTCTTTGGATCCTTAAACTAAGAAATAATTCTCTAAAAAACATAGGAAGCGGGCTGGAGTGGTGGCTCTGTGGTTTAGGAGTTTGCCCAGCATGTGCAAGTACACAGGTTCAAACCCCAACCCACATACACAACCAAGTGTTGGAGCAATAAAAGCCATGTGAAAAACTCAATAAAAATTGAAATTGAAAAAAAAAAAACATAGGAAGCTAGTCTTTGTAATATTCTCTATTTTCATCTGATACTTAACAAAGTAATGGCTCAGAACACAAGCTTATCACCAAACAGACCTGAAGATGAAATTTCAGATCTGATATTTTCTTTGTGACAATTAGCATAACTTTTCAATGACCCAAATTCTCAAATGAAAATAGAATAATAATACATATGTTTAGCAGTCAGTGTTCATGGCTGCAAAAATTACACTAGAAATGTTAAGCAGAAAAGGAATTTGTTGGAAGGCTATTGCAGAGCTCAGAAAACTAGCAAGAAAATCAAGGAAGAAAATAGTTGGAAATTAAAGGAGATAAACTGCACAAAGTCAGGGACAAGGTTATGTCTCAGAAACTATTTTGATAGGGTGTCACTGTATGAAGTGCTGCCACTACTGCTGTTGTAAGACTATGCTGTCACTGGATGCTAGAAGCTGCCCCCAGCCACTCTGATTTTTGCCAGTGAATTCTAGAAGTTCTCTGCATGTTGTTTCTCTCACATAAGATTCTAATTCCCCACTGGGTACACCAGGTTGGCCAATGTAGACCACATGTCTATACTCTAATGGACACAGGAAACAGATAATGAGGACCTGATCTTCTTCACCTTCTTTAGTGTAAGGTAAGACTCAGCTTCCCATAGAGATTTATGTGTTAGGTGATTTCCTCCAGATCAGAAAGAGGTTTGAAGGCTGGGAAGCCGGAAAAAAGACAACCATCTAGTTCAGTTCACTCTTTATTTGCTCAATTTTGCCTAAGTAAACTTCCCCAAAAGTTCCTACCTAATAAATGGCTACATTTATATAGTCCAAAATACATGAACCTTCTCCCAAAAGAAAGACATCAGTTCTTGCACCAACTTGAATCCAGATTCATCCAATTCATCCAGGCTTTCTGAATCATGTCACTCAGTTCTATCACAATCCTATCTCAATATAGAAAAACCAAGGGGCCAAATTTCAACTTGAGTAACTCTACGCTACTGTTGGAAAGGGGGAAGAACGAAAAAGACAATTAGCAAACAAGCAAATATCTGTCTAACCTAAATCTGTCAGGTTCCAAATTTAGAGTAAGAAGTCAGATAGCAAGATCTGTTATGAATACATTTCACAGCCAAGAAGGAAATAGATGTAGAAAGGAAATCCATGGTCTTCTATCTACAATTGGTCACACGTCCATGGATAAAATTTTATTTCCTGTTCCATAGCTCATTTACTGCCTGGAGCATTTTTTCCTGGTAAAGTCACCCAAATCTTTGGAATTGCAGTAACCCTCTGTTCAATATTATGTCAGTACAATAAGAGAGGGTACCCAGAACATAACTTATATATAATAACAGCAGCTAACTTTCATCTTTCATGCTCAGAATCAATCACCATGGTTAATTCCAAAGTACTCTATGCCAATGGCATGAGGAGACCAAAATGGTGAGGTAATAGGCTGAGTTTCTAATTCAGGGGAACTGTTGTTTTGTTTCCTAGCAGACATATTCATCCCTTGAGTACTTAATCACCTGAGGTATAGGAACAGAAACAAAAATTTTGAATAGGTCACTAGGCATAATTATATTCCTTGATTCCAAGAGATATATATCCTAGCTGGGAAAGGAACCATAAACTGGTCCAAGAAAATGCAGTTGATATCAGCCTACATACAGCACCTTGCAAGGTTTTGCATCCCTGGCTGACATAGTAACTAAATCTTTAATAGGCCAAGTAACAAAGTCAGCTGGATGATAGGGAATATGTGAATATCAACAAAAAAACTGAATACTAACTCATTGCCTTTCTTAACTTACTATAAAGTAATTTCTCAGTCATATGCAAAGATATGTGGGACACTCTGTATAAAATCTTTGGTAAATTCATGATTATAAGGAATCCATTCATCAGCAAAAACTATCAGCCATTGATCAGTCCTTATGTCATGTCACTTTCTTTTCCAGACGTAATAGATAGCAGCTTCAGTTGCTCAGATTTCCTCCCACTGGAAAGACTTAGCTTCATCACTCTCAAGTCCAAACTGAATGGGTAACTAATTGCACTCCATTCCACTTCTGGCTCATGCAAGCCTCAGGGTCAGAGCATCAAGACAAGCTCGAACATTCCTCCTCATTCAAATGGCCCTAAAGGACTCCCATGAGGCCATACATGTTTTATCAGTTGTAAAATGGGGTTTACAAAGTTGTAAAGATGAAATGAGTAATTGTGGCACTTAGTACAGAGTCTGACATGAAATAAAAACATCAAAATGCAAATCATTACTATTTCCAAAGTGCATCTTTATGTAAGAGCCAATGTGTTTGGACTTTCTCTTTTCCTCATTCTTTTCTCTATTATTTTAAATAGCCTGTCTTTCCACTTACAGATTTTCCTTGTGTTTTATTGATTAAGCTTTTGAATGTTTCCACTGTATTTTTCATTTCATTCATTATATTTTTCAGCTACAGAATTTGTTTTGGGTGTGGGGAGAAAGAGAACAATATTTCTCTTTTTTATCATTTACTATTTTTCTGATTTTAAATTGTTTGTCTTTATTTTCTTGATAGTTGCTGAGCTTTGTTAAAACAAGTATTTTAAATTCTTTGTCCAACAGTTCATAATTTTCCATTTCTTTATGGTAGATTATTGGTGTTTTGTTTTGTTCCTTTGGTGGTGCCATGTTTCCCTGATCATTCTTGATCCTGTAGCTATACACAAGATCTGCACATCTGAAGTAGTAGGAGCCAGAATTTGCAGACTTCACAAACTGGATTTGTCTATGAAAACTGTTCAACAGTCAATTCATTCAGAGATTCTGGGCAGGCTGTGTGGCAGGTGTAATCTTCAGGCAAGCTGGCCTGGTGCCTTGATCACCAAGTGAACGAACCTATCTCTTGTATCCACATGGGTAAGCTTGTATCCCAGGTTTGTGGCCTAGAGTATGTACCTGAAGGTGGCTAGCTTAAAGTCTGGGCCTATAGGGGCTGACCTAATTCAGAGATAGACCTGAAGCTTGAGTCCATGGATGTGGGGTGGAGTTCTGGGTTCACAGGGTTTGAGCTGGAGCCTAGGTCTACAGGAGTGGGCTCTGGAGCCTTAGTCCACAGGTGCTTTCCTGGCACTGAGATCAACTGGGGTGCATCTAGATCCAGTTATATTGGACCAGGCCTGGGCCCTAGGTCCACAGGAGCTTGGGATCACAGAAAACAGCTTGGAGTCTGGAACTGGCAAGGTGCTGGGTCAGGTATGAAGCATAGTTTCATAGAAGCTGTTCTGAAGCTTGAGTCTATGGAAGCTGGTCTGGTGCCATGAAGATTGGATCCATGGGGACTGGACTGAAGGCTGACTCCATGGAGGCCAGCTTGAGGTCTGGATGTCCAAGTGCTGAAAGGAGTTAGGTATATGAGGGCCTGCTTTGTTCCTGGAACTATAGGGACTGACCTAGAACCTGGGCTCTCAGGATGGTGACTTTGGAGTTTGGGTCTGAGAGACTGGGTCTGAGAGAGCCCTACCAGCACTGGGATGTGCCTAAATTCTGGTTCTACTGGAACATGGGGATTCAGGGACCAACCTGGATGGCAGAGCCACAGGCACTGGTCAAAACTGGAAGCCCTGGAGTCTGAAAGCAGAGATATTGACCTGCCACTGGGGTGAACCTGAAATTTGGGACTGTGTGGACCAACTCATCTCTGGAATAACCTGAATCTGGAGTCTCACAGGGAGTGGCCTGGTACTTGAAAGGCCTGGAGTATAAATCCACAGTGGGTAGCTGGGAATCTGGGTCCATGGGTCCTGACCTGATTACTAGGGTCATGAAGGCCTGACTGGTATGGGGTAGCCCTAAAGCCTGAGGTCATAAGGACCAGTTTAGTTCAGAGAGCTGTTCAGAAGCTGAGGCTGCTAGGGGCAACCTGGAGATTGATTTTAGGGGGAATGACCTGATACTAGAGTGGGCCAAAGGCTAGGTCTGTTTGTAGCTAACCTGGCACTGGAGCAGACCTAGACACAGTATCCAGCAGACAGGCCTAGAGCATGGAGTTCTGCCCTGGAGGTTCAATCCACATGTACTAACCTGGAATCTGGAGTCATAGTGGCGTGCCCAGTACTGGGTTCACTGGATGTGCCCATTATTGGGATCCAGTCAAAGTCCAGTATTTGTATAGTGGTTATCTCTCTTGACACTGTTCTGCCTGGGATTATAAGTAAGGTATCTCTGATAAACTGTCCTTCCTACCCTCTTTGATGTCTCATATCTTATTCTTGTACTACGTTCAGAAGTTTATTTGCTCACCTATTTCCTTTGTTCTTGTGAAGGTTGCTTTCTTTGGTTGATAGTTGTTTCAATTCATGTTTTTGTGAGAAAACAAGTGTTAGATAGTCCTATTCTGCCATCTTGCTGATATCCAGCTCTCAGATTGCCAATGTATAAATAGCTTTTGCATAGGATTTTTTTTGTAGAAAAATTCTCTAGTCTAATAGGTTACCAGGATTCTATTTCTTTCCACAAATCATTACCTTTATCAACTGTATCCATTTATCAGATCCAAACTATGACATTGAGAAAGGAGCAATAAACACAGATCACAGAACAACATCTTAGAGTCAGATTGAAATCTCATTGGGGAAGTCTCCACAGCTCCACAACATCATGTTGCTTGTAGCTCTAGATTTTTCTCCACCAGATCATCTTTTCTCAAACATTAATATAATTACAAGGGGAAAAAATGAGCACAGGAGACATCTGGAGAGACTCAGAAATCTGAAGGTGAGAGACTGCTTGTTACACCTCCTCCTACATGATGTATTCTAGACTGAAGTTTTGGAGTGTCTCTTATAGCAAATGTGCTACTTAATCATAATTTCCCTTTCAACAATTCCATTTTAAAATAACTGAATATTTAATTAATTCTCCAGAGAGATGTAAAATATGCCATTTCTGAATTGATTAATGAGTAAAATTTTTACAGTTTTTCTATAACTCTAATCTTGTTAAAAATCAAATGAAAAGCCCCAAAATGCTTATGTTTACAAAATCTAAAGTATATTTGAAGGTTAGAGTTGAATGTTAATTACTTCTATAGGACCTCAGACTTATGGACAGCCTTCATCCTGTTTTCACAACTGAGCTGTCTCTGAATTAAAAGGAAAGGGAACTAATCATACTCTATAATTTTGTGAAAATAAGGAATTATACATTTGTATGTCATAGTTCACAGTAAAAATAACAATAAATGGTGGACATTTCTAATAAGCACCTGCTTAATTTGATATGATAAATTTAAAATTTTACAACAGATGGACTAAGGATGTAACTCAGTGGTAGACTGCTTCATAGACTGCATGAGCCCCAGGGTTTGATCTCCATGAACATACACAGAGAGAGAGAGAGAGAGAGAGAGAGTCTTGAAAACAAACACACAACTCCCTGTAGCAGAAACAGAAAAAAAATAATATATACCTTGGTTCGTATCTGGCTTAAACTAAGCAGTTAGAGAAACAATTTATGAGAGCAATCTCTTAGCTAAAAAAGTGGGCAGCTCAAGGATGATTACTTATATAATCAGGATGACAGCACAAAGGGTATTTCAAGACAATCTTGAGATTATTTAATATATCACAAGGTAATAAAATAGCCACTGATCAAGTATATGCTCTCCTTGTTATAAGAAGTTATAAAACAATCTCTACTTTGAGATATCCTCATGGTGACAGAAATGATAATATGAATGGGTAGGTGGAAAGAAAATGTTAAGATGAAAAATAGGGAGAATAGTCTTTACTTCTCACACATTCATCAAAACAAGAGTTGGGGGAAGAAAGTCACTGATTATACCCAGGACAGGAACACCAACAAATGGGTCACAGGTGAAGTCACCTTGGGACTTTCAACATCAAGGTGATTAGACTAGTAAATTTTCAGACCCCCATAGTAATTTAATCATCACCTAGGCATCTATTCAAATAACAAACAAAAATCTTCTTTAAAAATAACATTATCATGCAAATGTCTGACTATGGAGATTCTAATTTGTGATATTGGACTTAACCTGTTCTAAAAATAAAACCAAGACAGTTCATTCATTATCTTCTACTGTATAGGGAACAGTCCAAATTTACTCACACTTAAAATCTGTTCATCCCAAACTGTTAACCATCAAAACAGTTTTGTTTCAAAAATTTCTTGGAAGAAAAATAAAACTATTTTGGCCTAGCATCTCTTTTGGTATTCTTGGTAAGGGACTGATTGGAGGTCAGTGGAAGCTGCAGTAGGTGGAGTCTATATAGAACATGGTCTCAGCAGACAAGTCACTGAAGAAATTGCCCAGCACAGATGAAAGCCACATAACAAAAGAGAGAAGAAAAATTTTTAAAGCAAGAGTCTAAGTTGTTAGTGTAAAAATAAAAACAAACAAACAAAAAGGTGTGTGTCAAATTGAAGGGTTGAAAACATAAATTTTAAAAAGACAAAGAGAGAGGAATTTGAAGCAGAAACAAGTGTAAGGCACAATTTAAAACTAGTCAAGGTGAGTTTTTTCATAATATATGTGCAAGATAAATCCAGTAAAGGTACCAGATTGGATGATGTAAAAACACATTAAATAAATTGTCTGTTAGAGTGCATTGAGTGGTGTTATTGAGAGAGTCAATATACTGCAAAAATGCCCAGTCATTTTGTTTTCTCCAGAAATACCTCTTAGGAATTCAAGCTCAGGTTTAAATTTGCACTTTCCTTCCCCAAAGCAGAAGGAAGGGCAAGATCTCCAGCATCAGTCTGGAATGCAACTTGTTCAGAAGTCCTGCCATAATCCTTAAAGCAGCCTACTTTTTTAGAGGTGCCCAGCTGAGTAGGCATTTGTCATGCCGAGAGTGGAAACAGAACAAGATCCACAGAAGGAACATTAAGAGCCTGAAATCAGGCCAAGTGGCAATAACCATGCCCTGCTGTGAAGCAATAGCAGCACCTGGGGGAAAGTGAGTCATAATTCACTTTTTTAAATGAAAAAAAAAAACACCAAATGGGGGCAGGGAGATGTGTGTCACAAAAGGAAAAAAAGATGATAGCAGGTTTTGCAGTGATCACTACCACCTAGCCCAGGCCAAGTTCCAGATGGACTCTGAAAAGGACTGCATCACACACAGACACACACACACACACACACACACAGAGTCACAGAAAACACTACTAACATATATCACAAATAGAAAGGGAATGAAAGAGAAAAAGTAATCTTAATAATTATTCTTTAAAGCTGTGCTGTCAAAGAAATCATCTCTATTTTTATGACATCTCTCTCTCAGAATATTTTCCTGGAATTCTTCAAAGGCTCAGTTTTTAAAAAAGAAATGTAAGCCTAAGTCAACTATTATCAAGACATTAGAGGGGCTGGAGCAGTGGCTCAGCAGTTGGAGTGCTTGCCTGGCATGTGAGGGGACCTGGGTTCAAACCCCAGCACCACATACAAAACTGAGTGTTGGAGAAAAACAAAGGCCAAATGAAAAAATAAGTGAAATTGATTCTCTATTTCTCTTTCTCTCTCTCATTCTCCCTCTCTCTTAAAAAAAAAAAGACATTAGAATAGGATTTTCAGATTATGGGTCTGTATTTCTAAGCTTCCTAACTAGACAGATAATAAATAAAAGGCTTTTCTATTCTTTCATTCATTCACTCATTTACACATTAGCATAAGCGAACACTGTGCAGTTCTTTAAGGGGACAAAAGTAACCTTACAGGTATGGTCTCTACCTTCTTGGAATTGAGATTCTGGTAGAGAAGTCAGATGCTAATTAATCTCATAATTTTGTAAAAAAAATGGGGAAACCACTATGATGTGGACCCATTGGGTGTTACAGGAATATACAAAGGAGGTCTTGATCTAGTCCACAGATCAAGAAAGATTTTATTGAGGAAATAACATTTTATCCATTCTCCAAGGCATGAGTAGAAGTACTTTAGGAGTTGCTCCATATCTGAGTTAGGTCTTATTTTTTCTAATATATAATACGATGTAAGTAACAAGACATCAAGAGAGAGAAAAACCAAAAGACTTTCATTATCCCTTTATACCACCTCAAATAAAAATGATTTTATTTTCATTGCTTCCAACTTTCTGTCTGAAGATGAGATTTCCTTCCAATATCCTTAAGACTGTGGATATCACTGCAAATACCTTCTGGTGGGCAACTGCACAAACAGATAATAGAAAAGGTGTTTGATTCTTTTTATTTCCTTTCTTAAGGGCCAAAACTATGAGTTATTAGTGATTAACAATCCTATTCTCTTATCTCATCCAGGATGCTGAGGAACAAATTTATATAAAGGACAAGAAAGTAAAATCTCTAAGCAAAAAGGGCTTTGGGCAAGGCATTCTCTGGGTATTCTATTTTCTTTTCTGGGAAAGGGAATCTCAGATCTTGATATAACAGCAATAGTTGATGGACCCAATATTTTAATTCCTTCTGTTTTATAAAAGAAGAAAACACTTTTCGTGGCAGAGAATGAAGGTCTTCAGAATTATGCAAAGGGTTATTCTGGGAAATAAAAATAAAAATGAGATATTGATTAAGGTTGTTAAAATGGGGAAAAGCAAAGAACAGTCAAGAAATAACAACTCTATGTGTGAAAGTCTTGGGGTGAAGAATCATGGTACATATGAGGAGTTGAAGAAAGGGAACAGAGCAGAAGAGGGTAAGTGGTAGACCTGAGGCCAAAGAGGTACCAGGCACCATAGGCCTTAAAGACCATGTTAATGATTTTGATCTTTTTCTTTAAAACAGTGGAGATCTATTGAAGGATATTTAGTAGTAAAGTAATAACATCACATGCATGTTTGTAAAAGATAATTTCTACTACTTGGAGAAGAGAAAAAAGCAGGTATAAGGAAATTGCTAGGAGCTATAGTAATAGCTCTAGAGGGAGATGATGGATAGTTTACAATTAGGTTAGTAGCTGTTGTAACAATGGAATAAAATGGATGAAATTAAGAGGACTTGATTATAAAACAGATGATAGCCAGTAAAGAAGATAAATGTGTCAAAGATGGGTTCTCAGTTTTGAGCTTCTTTGTGTAAATGTGAAATTATTCACCAAGGAAGGGAAATCCTAGTACCTATAGGCTTGGGGAGGTGATTGTGATAGTGGGAGGGGTGATGTATGTAGCTTAGAAATATTGGATCTAAGGTAATTTGGATTTTTTTATTAGATGAATATGGAGTTACAATTGAGGGGGAAACATTGTCAAACAATCAAGAACAAATGTATATATACTTAGTTATCCAAGGCTGATGACATGTCAAAGATGCCCAGCTTGGGTTCCCCATGTTGCTGTTTTCCCCAGAAGACCCCCTGAGTTAAATGGATATCGCATGGAGGTCAGAGATCTTTTTCTGAGATGATTCACCCATATTCCCACCCTCCAGTCTCCTAGATATTCTTCCTAAGGTAATTATAGATATTCACTTGAATATGTTGGTTGAGAAGTTGCATATTTATTCCATATGTGAAAGATACAAGACAAAGATGTGAAATTTACTGGGTTAATAACCTGAAGTTTACTTTTTACCATAAAAAAAATCATCTCTACAAAAACCAGAAACTAGGTCAAAGTATATCAATGGAGTGAGGGGTGGATAAATAGAATAGATATAAACAACAAATTGGTTGTAAATGGAAAAGGATGGGTACTGGAGATAAAAGGAGATAAAAGTAGAACTGGGCCAGGTCTACTTTTATCTTGAACATACCTCAGTGCTTGAATGAAGAGGTCCATTAAAAATGAAAGTTGAGCCAGTCATGGTGGCACATGCTTATAATCCCAGTTCAAAGTCAGCCTCAGCAACTTAACAAGATCCTGTCTCAAAAATTAAAAATGAAAGTTGGATACAAAAGAGAATGAATTATTGGGGGAAAAAAACCCCATAACTTCCTGGAAGCATCAGAAAATGGGATCCTGATCACTTGCATAAGGATTGGACTTAGAGAGAAGGAAAAAGAGAATTTGTCAGCATTCCATCCAATGGCCTTGCAAAATAAGGGCAAAGTTACCCAAGGGCATGAGAAAACATGAGGGAGATAGATTGGAAATTTCAGAAGTATGGTGGTTCTGGTCATCGTCAAGAATTCACTAATTCTTATCAGAAGAGCATTGACAGCATTCCAGAAAATGCTGAAAGTCCAAGTGAAATGGTCTGATTCTGAATTGATGATCGTCGATATGTGTCCCACTGAAAGATTTCCTTCAACAGTTCTTCAAGGACCTGGGAATAGAAATACAGAAAATGGATAGCCAGGGTTGAAGTTTTCTCCAGTTAAAAGGACAATATACAGAACTGTGAGTTATTTTGGCATTTTGAAAATACATATGTGGAAACGATGGATCATAGAGTCTAAGTTAGGTGTGGAAGAAGGTAAAGTTAATAAGCAGAGAGGAACCACAGTTGTTCATTAAGACAATGCCCGCATGAATTTGAAATATGATCAAAGTGTAGGCAATTGAATAAGAAATCTGGAGAGTTAGAAAACTGTAATCTGAGAGTGGGATGTCAGATTTGTGATTTAGAAATAGAGAAGTTTCAGGTGTTTTCAGCTTCATGGTGTGATTCACTCAGTGAATAGTTAAGGTGAAGTGAAAGAGAAAGTTTCTAGAGAAGGGAAGTCAAGAAAATGGGCACCAGGGTGCGGGGCGGGTTATATACCTACATAAGATGGCAGGAACTGAGGGCTGGAGTGGTGCCTCAGAAGCTACGGTGTTTAAATGGCATGCGCAAGGATTTGAGTCTGAACCCCAGCACCAAGTACACAACACAAAACAAAGTGAGCAACAAAAGCCATATGAAAAACTAAAAATAATATTGATTCTCTCCTCTCTCTCTCTCTCACTGTTCCTCTCTTAAAAAAAAAAAAGGGTAACAGGAACTGGAGTAAGAGAATCACTACTAGGCCAACATGAAGTTCATTAATAGGTGAGTGGGGAGTAACAGGAAGGTTATAACGATGGAAAGAAATAGAAGCTAAAAGGCATGTGCCTCAGTGAAGCAAAATTTTCAACAAGACTGTGGAAATCATCAAGAAACAGTAGTGAGTTAGGCACGGTGGCACATGCCTGTAATCCCAGTGACTTGGGGGATAGGGGGGTCAGACAGAAGGATCACAAGTTCAAAGTCAGCCTCAGCAACTTAGAAAGGCCCCAAGCAACTTATCGAGACCCTGTCTCAAAATAAAATATAAAAAGGGCCTGGGATGTGGCTCAGTGGTTAAGTACTCCTGGGTTCAATCCCAGTATCAAAAAAACAAAAAGAAAAAAGAAAGAAAAAGAAACATCAGTGAAAAGCAAGAAGGACACCAAGTCTTTCTCTGTCCTGCAGGCACATGAGGTGTGAGAAAGTGAGCACCCCCTCCTTCCCCAGCCTCCAGAGAGCTGTATCCCCAAAGCTACCTCAAGGTCTTGGCTATTATCTCTCCAGACTATCAGCCCTTGTTCTTGTCCTAAACCTATCATGTGTCTCCAACAAACACTTCTGAAATGACACAGTCATTTCTGTTAAAATACAAATGATCTTTAGTGTTTGAAGTATTGCAGTTTTGATTAAACTACCTCAACTCAAAGAAATTTAAAGCAGCTATTACTGGGTCTACAAAATTGTCTCAGAAGCACATTCGGATGAGATTTCACTTGTTTGAAAAGTCTAGATCTGAGTTTAACTTTTACCGTGAGATCTTCAAGGGATGTTCATCAGGGACTCATATTCATAATTTATTCTGTTGGTATATTTGGATTTTATGCTCAATGTGTCTATAATAGCATACTTTCACACTTCTACGTCTCCACAGTTACAAGGTCTTAATCATAATGAGTCATAATGAACTCTTCTTTGGTAAGTGGGATTAACATTCCCACATGAACTTGAGACACTAAATTATTAATAACCTCTCAAGGCTTTTGGTTTTTGCTGTGATGCCTGCAATGCTTTCATAAGAGTTTAAATGCATTAAAATAAAATGTTGGCTCAAAATGTAAAAGTCTTTAAAGCCATCCTTCCTACTGAGGTTTCAATGCACTTCAAGAGAAGAAAGGAAAAAATAAAAAACGGCTATCAGCTATCACAAGCTTTTCCCAGTATAAATATTAAGAGAGATGATAAACTTAGAAATAAGTTTTAGATGTTATGGGAACATACTGAAAAAGAATAAACTCTCAACATTTTGTTTTTACTATCTGGCATCTATGGCTCATCAGTATGACAGTGTGGGCTGTCATTAAACCAATTCTAATGGATGAAAAACAAAAAATTGAAAAAGCCATGAGATTGCTCCCAAAAAGTTTGTGGTTTTACATGGTTTTGCCTATTTGTTTTCACAAGCTCATTGGAGAAGATAGTGTAAGAAAATATTCATGCAAAACTTTGATCACAAAGAGGACAATCCTATGAAAAATGCTGAAGAATTTATCAACGTAAAGGTGAGGAGGACAAGAGATGGAGGGAATCAGGGTGAAAAGAAAATTTTAAAAGGATCCAAAGGAAAGAAGTCCTAAGAAGAGGTTTCCAGAGTAGATGTAAGTTATTCACAATGTTTTAAAATGAAATTTGGATTGTGGGAGGATAAAAATAAACAAGCATCCTATTTATCAAAGAGAACTAAGAAAAGGCACCTTTGTTTCAAAAGAAAGAGTGCTGCAGCTTGTAGAAGATGAGAACATTCAAAATATCACAGAGGAGGACAAGAAAGACCAGCATCATAGGTCTGTAGCAGAAGGAGCTGACCTAGAGGAGAAAGGTGTGTCACAGTGTGTGAATTACAGATGGAAATTAGAATGTGAGACATAATGGACAGGTAGACCCCAGGAGTCAAGAGGGGAGAGAGAGAAAGGGGTGTTCACAGGGAGCCTAGAAGTTGTGATCCCATCACACACTCATTCAAAAGCAAAACTTCTACTAAGCAAAGTAAATGGCACTTATATGTAGCTAGGTGGTGAGAGAAAACTACAAAGCTCAAGATACACTTTTTTTTTTTTTAAGAGGAGAGGAGAAAGGGAGGGAGGGGGGAGAAACAGAGAGAATCAATTTTTATTAAGTTTTTCACATGGCTTTCGTTGCTCCGACACTTAGTTGAGTACATGGGTGCTAGGGTTTAAACCTGTGTGCTTGCACATCCTGGGCAAGTCTTAACTGCTGAGCCATCGCTCCAGCCCCAGCCCCTGTTCCAGCCCCCACTTTTTAAACTATATATATATATATATATTTTTAAATCCTATACAATGACTGAAAATATAAAGTGATTACCATCGTGGCTTATCTCTGGTTTGCTAGGGCTGTCATAATACAGAACCACAAACTGAGTGTCTTAAACAATAGAAACTGATTGTCTCACAATCAGGAGGCTAAAATTCTGAAATTAAAGTGCAACAGAGTTGATTGCTTCCGGGTGCTGTGCTGGGAAGCAATAGCCTCTCATCATCCATGTAGATGGATGATGTCTTCTCTTTGTCTCTCTTACATGATGGGGTGTGTGTGTGTGTGTGTGTGTGTGTGTATGCATATGCATGCATCCATATTTACCCTTTTCCTAACAACACCAGTCTGAGTGGATTAGGGGATCACTCTACACCAGGAAGACCTCATATTAACAATCAAATTAATCATAAATTACTATTTCCAAATAAGGTCACATTGGGAGGTACCAGAGCTTAGGATTTCTACATACACATTGTAGGAGGACAGGAGTTGCAGGATTGCCAGCAGAATGCCAAGCAGCAGAGGAATTTTGTGCAACTCAGAAGTCAGCTGGGGTCTCCAGCTCCTTTAAATTGAAATACAGTCATACCGTGGACCCCTATCCACAACCAGGATGCTCATGCTCCCCCACCCCCAGTACTTCGTTGGTTCCCCTGGGGGCTTATACCAGCAAGGGCATCCCGGGATTCTGGCTCCTGCTCCCTCACTCTCTCCACCCTGTGCTGCAATGATGCAATTTGTTCCTACTTCCCTGACAACCGCCAAACTACAAAGAAATAAATAAGGCTCTCACTCATGCTAAATATTTGTGAGAATAACGGATGTCACTATATGTCTGAGGTCCCTTTGAGGGGATGGGGGAGCCAGGTGCTTAGGTAGCACACAGTGAACATTTTAAACCTGCCATTAATTAAGAGTCTTTTAGGCTAGGCAATGTTATGAACACCCCTAATCCCAGCTACTTCATAAAAAAAAAAACATAAAAAAATAGCTGGGGATTAATTCAGCTACCCTGGGTTTAATCTCCAGTACTGAAAAAAAGAAAAGAAGTCTTTCAGGCCAGCTTGCTAGAGAGCTTCCCTGCCAAGTTTGCTGCCTCCCAATGCCTGGCAAATTTTCAAGGAAACCTTTACCCTGTGATATCAACCCTGTGTTTTCTGCAGGCTTCTAAGAGCTGGAGTGAGTTCCTGGAAGAAATGCAGAGAGCTTACCCCCCCACACACACACATACTCAGTCTCTTTTGCCACGTGAGCACTAGAGTAGGGCCACCTGTGCCCTGCTCCATGGTCCTCTCAGCTTCTACTTGAGACCCTCTCGCCACTAAGATCCCGTAGGTGGGATCCTGCATTAACGACACAAACCATGCCATTCCCTCCATTCCTTTCCTCCCTTTTTCCAAGTAATAGGATAAAATCCTTTGTCTCGTCATGCAAATACACTTGCTATGGCCCCACCCATGAGTTCAGACTTCTCTGAACCCCAAAATATACTCTAATAAGGATTTCTATTACATTTATTAAGTTTTGAAAACGAGAGTTTCAGCAATGACGAAAAAGGAAACTCCTGTCAGAATTGAAATTGAAAATGTAAAAAACGTGTTCTAGGAGAGTGAGGATCTGTCTCTTCAATGCGTCATTAAACAGGGTACCTATTAAAATATTATACATAGAAAACTCTCAATAGAATGCACAGAGCCAAAGATTTTAAAGAGAAAAGTAAATATTCCCAACTACTAGTAATTCATCAAGTACATGCTAGAAAAAACAAAGGTAAAATTCTAGAGTAAAATATCAAAAGACAACATCCAAGAGACAATTCTGTCAACAGAGTCAAGAGTGATAAGGGAAAAAAAGAAACCAAGCAAGATTAAAGACATTTCCTACAGACATTTTAAGAATGCAATAAGAGAATAAAGGATGATAGCAGGCTTACTAACTAAAAATAGATTCAAGTTTAGCCAGAAGAAAAGGAGACAAAAAGAATCTTTAAAGGGAGCACTGCATAGAATTGTTTCCAGAATAAAGTACAGAGGGGCCTAATTCTAAGGGAGGTGTGGTGGCTACTATGATGTGCTGCCCAGAATCTTCGTTAGCTCAGCTGCTAGGAACAAGGTGGCCTTTAGCTGGAAGCTCCTTCAGGGATCACATCAGCCAGAAAAGAGAGCTTTGGCCAAGGCCATATCCTCTCCAGGGCATCACATCCAATAATTGTTCAATTAAGATTAGAAAGGCCTGGCCACCTTGACCCAGTTCAGGGCAAATCTGGGAGCCATTCTAGTTCCATCTATCTTATTCTGCTTTCTCCCCTCCCATTCTTTATGTTGACATGAAAAAAGTTTTATGATAATATCCTGATCACTAAACTCCATCTGGGAGTCTGCTTTCCTGGGTACTCAATTTGTGAAAGTCAGCGAACCAACGGTGAATAAACACGTGAATTTATATGAGACCTTACAAGTGAGTGGTATTAAAAGATGCTAAGCTGAGAAAAAGTTCCTGTGTTTATAACCTGACTGCTTTGTTCTTTGAAACTAGAATTGTCTGAGAAAATTGTGGGTTTTCAATATCATATGCAAGAAATTTCAACATTAATAATTTTTAATAATGAAGTATATTGTTAATAAAGTTTTAAAGAGACATAGGAAAGGCAATTAGCACTTGAAATTATTCACACTACTGATAGATTCCTCACATGGATCTTATCACAAAGATTGTGGGGTATGGTAGAGAGAAGATGAACAAGACACACAGTTGTGACATAAGGAGAAGACGCTTAGCTGGCTAGTGACTTAAGGAGCAAGATAGGATGGATATACGTTCTATAGTAGGCAATTATATTAAACCCAGAAGCACATGGCCATGTTCCATCATAAGGAGCCCAGATAAGAGGTGCAGGGACAGTCCTGAAGGCATCCAACTGTCTGGTTTTAGGTTTTTACTAAACTCTGTGAAGGGGGATCTCTCACCTGTGTCGGTCTGAGGGAAATATAAGGCTTTACAGAAGAGCTTTGGATTAAAGGCAATTTTGAAGAAGGAGCAAGTAATTGACAATTAGGAAAGCTTTAGGTTCAGACTAAAGCAATTTCTCTGGCCAATTTACTCTTCTGTCATTGGTTCTGACTACCATTAAAAAGTGTGCTATATCAACAGCAACTGAAGTTTAAAAGTGTGCTCTATAGAAGCTCTACATTAGCATGAATCGAAGCCAATGACATTTTTGTCCAAATAAAAATTTCATAACAGTATGTTAATGATCTCATTTATATAAAACATTATATCCCTGTACATGGATGTTTCTACCCTGGGTCTCTGGATGGGAGATTTTTCCGGTACTGGGGGTTGAAACCAGGAGTGCTCTACCCAGGGTCTTCCTGATCTGCTTAGGGTCTCGCTAAGTTGCTGAGGCTAACCTCAAGCTTGTTATCCTCCAGCTCAACCTTCTAACTTCCTGGCATTATAGGAGTGTACCGCTGGGAAGAGCTTGGATTTTGAAGAATACTTTAATGTACTTTTATACTGTTTTAATTATCTAATCACATCATACATAACTCATAAAATTTTTAACATTGCATGTATGATGAAATCAAAGAGAAGAATAAATCTTAGGAATAAAGATCTTCATTATAATAGAAATATCAGTTTATCAGTATGAAAGAAGAATTTTCAAAAATTGTAAACCATAAAATGACAGAGGAAGTTAAGAATACTAAAACCAGGTGTGATAGCACATCCGTATAGTCCCAACTACTAGGGAAACTCAGGCAGGAAAATCATAGTTCAAAGCCAGTCTGGACAACTTAGCAAGAACCTGTCCCAAAATAAAATAAAAAGGGTAGGGGATGTAACTCAGTGATAGACCATCTACCTAACTTATGCGAGGCTGTGGTTCAATTTCCAGCACAGAGAAAAGAAAAGGAGGGGCTGGAGCGGTGGCTTGGCGGTTACAGCGTTTGCCGGGCATGCGCAAGTACATGGGTTCAAACCTCAGCACCCACATATACAACTAAGTGTTGGAGCAATGAAAGTCATGTGAAAAACTCAATAAAAATTGATTCTCTCTGTCTGTCTCTCACTGTCCTTCTATCTTTAAAAAAAAAGAGAGAGAGAGAAAAGAAAAGGAAACTAGGTGGGCATGGTGATACATGCCTATAACCCCAGCTACTCAGGAAGCTGAGACAGGAGGATTCCAAGTTCAAGGCCATGTTCAGCAACTTAGCAAGACCCTGAGTCAATTTTTAAAAAAAAACTGTGGGGGCTAGCTTAGTAGTAAAGAGTTGTGGGTTCAATCCCTACTACAGAAAAAAATTAAATTAAAATGAAAAGGGAAAAAAAGAAAAAATTAAAATATATTTTTGGAAGTTGAAATTCTTAGGACAATTCTTCATGGATATCTTACACTCCAAGATGGCTCAGGCCTCCAAAACAACAAATACTTTTGAAGAACACCCTTGGAAGCTGGAGATAGTGTGATCCTCTGGAGGGACTTAGAGACATTGAAGAATAACTGTATTCGTTGGGGTTCTTTAGAGGAACAGAACCAATGGAATATATATACATATATATACATGTATATATATGTAATATACATCTTAAATGTATATATAATTTTATATATACATTTAAATTGAGTTATGAAATCAAAGAAGCTGGATGAATCCACAATGACCATCAGCAGATGGGAAAGTCAGGAAAGTCAGCAGGTGCTTGATCCTAGGAGCTGGAAGCCTCCGAACAAGAGGGACCAATAACTCAACCCTGTATGGGGCTGAAGGCCTGAAAGCTCCCTGGAAAGCTCTCTGGTGTGAGTTCAGGATGAAGGGCTGAAGAAGCTGGAGTCTGAATTCCGTGGGCAAAGGCAACAGAAAAAATACACTTGCTCAAGAAGAATCAGGCTTGCCATGCATGCAAGCTTCCCCGTGACACACACCATCTGCTTCTTTGTTCCATTTGAGTCTCCTTTTGTTCCATTTGGTAATGTCCACATTCCCCCTCAGTTCGCTGAGGCACATACCAATCATCTCTGGAAATACCCTCAAGACACACCTAGAAATGACTACCAATTTTCTAGGCATGTCTTAATCCTGTCAGGTTGACAAGATTAAACAGCACAGTAGTCAAGATAAAAGGCTCTTCAGCCAGTACTGTTCACTCACATTTCAGGATAACTAGGAATCTCTCTCCAAGGGGGCGAACATTAAGAAGTACCCGCAAGCCCAGAACAGTGGTACACACCGGTGTAATGCCAGTGATTCAAGAGGCTGAGGAATGCAAGTTTGAGGTCAGCCTCAACAATTTAGCAAGGCCTGAGCAATTTAGTGAGACCCTATCTCAAAATGAAAACTAAGGAGGGCTGAGATGTCACTCAGTAGTAAAGCCCCCTGGGGTCAATCCCCAGTACACCCCACCACAAAAGCAAGAGGTATTGGCAGCCTGACTTAGCTAAGGGTTCTTAATTTGGGGGTTCTTTTTTGTTATGTACCTAGCTACATACATAAATACATAAAGGTACTATCTGGTCCTCATGCCATCACAATGTGGTCAGTGATTGGGGCTGTGGGAACTGGTGCCTAGTAGTTCTTTGGCTGCTGGTTCTTCTAAGAGTGTCTCCGACTTCAGGGGTCTTGAGCCCTTTTGTCATTATATATATATAAAGCCAGTAAGGCTTACTTTTCATCTTTCAAGAAGCATGCATCATAGATCTGTGGTTAATTTGGACTTACCAGAAACAACATGTAAATTTTGTTGATTTAATTTGGTGTTGGGTAAAGAAACAGATTTTTTAATTTAATTATCATACAACAATCAAATGTAAGTTCTAAAAGTTCAAGGTCCTGTAATTCATAGTAATAATCTAAAGCTCTACTATGATGGACATTGGCAGCATTAGATCTTTCCAGTATATATATGCTTTACTGCATCAAGCTCAATACACAGTTGTCAGATTTGATATATAAATGCATAAATACAAATTGCATATGTACATGTCTATATTCACATGTATAATAATATTCCTTTTCTTCAGGATTCCTGTCTTTTTTCTGCAAGATGTTGTTCACTTTATTTTGTCCCACTCTCTCTCTGCCCAATGCTTGCCCGCTGTTCTTTTTTTTCTTTTTTATTCAGAAATTTATTTGTAGAACAATCAAACAAGCTTCTAATGAAATAATATAATATATATATAAATTCTAAAAATTATTTTTACCCCCAAGAGCCCCCCCAATTACCCATCCTTATCCCTCCCCCCCTCTTTCCCCATACATCTCTACAAATGCCTTAAGTTTTATAACATTACATCCTATCCAAGTTTAAAACATGATAATAGACCTCCTATCTCAATGGCCAGGGTCTAGCTCCAGCCTCCACAGATGAGTGAAGTCATTCACCCCTTGGTTCTCTGGGTTATGCTCATTTTACTCAGCATAATTTCTTCCATAGCCATCCATTTACCTTCAAAGGCTGCAATATCATTGTTTCTAATTGCTGAGTAAAACTCCACATACCATGGAGTTTTGCCCACTGTTTTAATCAGCTTTTTCACCATTTTGACCAAAAGACCTAACAAGAACAATGTAAAGGAGTAAGTTTATTTGGGACTCATGATTTCAGATATCTCAGTCTATAGATGAATGACTCCATTGCTCTGGGTCCAAGATAAAGTCAAACATCTTTGCAGAAGGGCGTGGAGGAGGAAAGCAGTTCAGGATATGGTAACAAGGAAGCTAAAAGAACTCTGGTCACCAGGGACAAAATATAAACACCAAACACACTGCCCCAGTGACTTACCTCCTCTGGCTACACAGTACCTGACTATAGCTACCACCTAGTTAATCTGTATCAGTGAATTAGTGCACTGATTAGGTTAAGACTCTCATAACCCAGTCATTTCACCTCTAAGCTTTCTTGCATTGTCTCACACATGAGCTTTTGGGAGACACCTCCTACCTAAACCATAACACCCACTATCTTGTCACTGTGACTTCTGCCTCACACTTTTCCTGCAGTGTCTTCTATTTTTCTGTGATATGCATTTTTTGAATCCTTGTGTTTACCAATGTTGGTCTTTCTCAGAAAGGCAAATAACAATCACCAGCCATCACTGACTGATAGAAGGGATCTTTTGCCATATCATGACTCTCTTTTCAATCTTCCATAGCAGTCTTATTCCTTGGACTATCTGAAACTTCAGAATTTCTTCCAGGTATACCAAGAGACAGGCACATGAGGGGAATGTGAATTAAATGTCAAGGATAGCTCTCCCAACAGTTCTCTTAGAATGCTTCAGATACTCTGGCAGTAAAAGCAGGAAGTGGGAATTCTTTTTGTCTTCTTCATTTTTGGTCAAGCTGTTCCCTCTCAGCTACTAGTTTTTTTCAAGTTTCAGTCTTATTACCCATTGTCATGACAAACGTTTCTGATTGCTTTATTCAAAAAGTCTACATCAAACTATAAGGACTGAAGATGTTTCCTGGGAGATTTGACTATTGTTGCTTAATGCACAATTATCAAAGAGCTCTAAAGAACTCATTCCTAAGTTTCCATATTTACCTAAGATTAATTTGCTTCAACATTGCTGGAGTTTCAAGGCATTTAATTATTTATTTTAGCGTTAGTTTCTTAAGTTCTCTTCATTACTTGCTTTCAACCCTTGGCACTCTCCCCTCGACATTGATTATACTTAGTTGAAATCTTTATTGGATAGTTTTGCATTGTTTCTAGGACTAGGGTGAGCTGTCCTTGTTTAGCTTGGATCTCTTTCATTCTCTGAATCTGATCTGATGGTACCCACACCAAATATTCTAAAACAGTGTCCCCTCCCCTGTTTTGCTATTTAGTTGAACTCTGCTACACAATAATGTGGGAAAGGGGAAAAAGGTAGAGAATGGAAGGCAAGTCACTGACTTGCATTACAGCATATTTGGAAGATATGTCTAGATGAGAAATATTTACTTAAATTTGGCAAATTTGTAGCACACCTTCAGCAGCTCAATCACAGTAATTCCTTCTGATCTGATATATTATAAAGAGATGAGAGAGGGAAGCAAGTATCTCTGGAGTTATATTCCAGGACTGGGATGGGTAAAGTACTAGAAAGGTGAGTTGGGATGTCAGTCCATCAGATCCTAGTTGAGAGTTATTTGGATCAAGGGACCAACAAAAGACAGGAAATAGTGGAGGAGGGTAATCAGTGTGGGTGTTGAGGAGAGAGCTGGGCATGAGGCGGACCTTCATCTTGCTGTGTTACTGTCAATTCCTCTAACTTATTTCTTACCCCCTGACTTTTCTACTTACATGTGTTCATTCAGTAAACAGGCATAGACATGTAGGATGCACAGGACATTATACCAGGTAACATGCAAATTACATAAGACAGCGATCCTATCTTAGGAATTACCTTATCATAGGAGATGATGGTCTAGGCCTACAAACTATGTGTGAAGAGTCATTAGCGTTCCTATGAGCAGTAAAATATTTTCTGTGATCTTATTTCTATAGGCAAAGAAGTACTGGGGAATTCTCTATCATCTACTACTCTTGGATAATCACAGTGAATATTAGTGTAGGAAAGGTACTGAAATACTCTGCAAAACAATAATTGTTTACTTCATTATTTCGTTTGTTGATTTAACCATAAAGTCTGTTTTTCTCATAATAATTCATAATATCCTAAATGAAAGATATTCTTGGAACATATTTTTAAGAAGATAGTTTAAGTCTATTAAGTCCAATGTCTGAATTTCCAAAAGCACACATTTCTACTGACTTTTTATCCTGTTTATGGGCTATGCTTGCCTTGAAAGTAGGATTTTTCGCACAGAAAACACTGAGTCAGATAAAATAAAGACAAGCCCTGAGAATGGAGATTCTCAGTGAATTGACAGACAAGCAGTGACAGTTCTCGGAGGATGGAACTTGTAGGGAGCGCCACATCTATTCTGTTGCCTCCTGTAGCTGCTAGACTGCCAGTTTGCACAGCTACCATAAGTGTAAAGCTGTTGATTTTTCAAACCTATGGTGGAGCTTGGAGAGGGACATAGAATTCAGGCAAGTTAAAATGGCACAAGGTTTGCTGTTTTCCTGAGGTTCTGCCATTTTTCTTGATAATCACTCCTCAGGTTTAAGCTTTTAATTAATTTCTGGAAAAAGATGATTTTGACAGTTTTTGCCAGTGTTCTTGGTGCTTTTACAGATGAGTAGATTTGGGAGTTCCTTACTCCATTATTCCCTCCATGCATATTTTTATACTGCCGTGTCCTTATTTTTGTTTTTGTTTTTTGTTTTTTGTTTTTTATTCATTCAACATAGTCTTACATTTAGGAGGGAATCATTGCCACAGAATCATGAATACATGCATAATAACAGAGCAAGCCAAGTCTGATGCCAGTCCATGGTCTCCCCACTTTGGGTTCCCCCAACCCCATGTTTCCCCCTACTTTAGCCCCATGTTAGTTGGACTTCTCATGGAAGTCAAATGTTCCCCACTGGGTTGATACCCCCCCCTACTCCCACCCTCCAGCTGCCTTGATGTCCCTCCTATTCCTTCCCCCCCCCCACTTGCTCCCCTCCCTTCATCCCCCAGCATCATAGGCAAGGTTTCCCCTTGCTCAGGTAATAATTCACCCATGTTGAGGTTATTATTAGCTTAGCCAGCTTTCAGCCTGTTTTCAGTTGTATTCTAGCTTCCACATATGAGAGAAAACATTTGGCCCTTGAGTCTCCAAGTTTAGGATATTTCACTCAGCATAATTTTTTCCATCCTCATTCATTTGGCTGCAAATGCCATGATATTGTTCTCTCTGATAGTGGAGTAGAATTCTATTGTGTATATATTGCACAGTTTTTGAATCCACTCATTCAGTGAGGGGCATCTGGGTTGGTTCCATAGTTTAGTTATTATTGTAAATTGAGCTGCTAAAAACATCTATGAAGCTCTATCTCTGTAATAAGCCTTTTCTAGCTCTTTGGGGAAAATATCCAGGAGTGGGATAGCTGGGTCATAAGGTGGTTCCAGGCCTAGTTTTTTGAGGAGTCTCCACACTGCTTTCCAGAGTGGCTGTAAAAGCTTACAGTCCTACCAGCAGTGTGACGGTGTTCATCTCTTCCCACAACCCCTCCAGCATCTGTCATTGTTTGTATTCTTCATTTTTGCAACTCTGAGAGGAGTGAGGTGGAATCTCAGTGAAGTTTTGATTTGCATTTGTCTAATTGCTAGTGATGTAGAGCATTTTCTCTTATATTCATGGGTTTTTTGGACTTCCTCCATTGAGAAATTTCTATTTAACTCCCTAGCCCATTTATTGATTGGATTATTTGTGGTTTTGGTGTTCAGTTTTTTGAGTTCTTTGTATGTTCTGGTTATTAGCCCTCTGTCTGAGGTGTAGCAGGCAAAGATTTTCTCCCATTCTGTAGGTTCTTTCTTGCGTGTCTTTATTTTTGTTATTCTCCATGCTAGGAATGTCTATGTCCTCTATTCTGCTTGCAAAATTCCCATTCGTATGTCAAATGTCTCATCCTCACTGTTGACTCCACCAAATTCCTTTTGTTCTTCCTCTCCCCTGGAGAATTAATCATGCCCCATGACTTTGTTCATACATTTCAGTGAACTAATCACATGGCCTTATACTTAGTTCTCAGGACTCCATGTTTGGTTATGAATTCTTATGTACTGAATACCACTGGGGATTCTATTCACAGTAGTCTTGAATGTGTCCCCTGGAGTTATATAGTGAACAGTCTTCATGATCACACTTGGATATCTTGTGTATGTCTCCACCAGTTAATACAAAATACTTAAAATAGCAATAATATATTATTCAATTTTGTTTGCTCACAGTTGTACCCAGAACTTCTCCAAAGTACATACTCAATTTTAAAAATGAATGAAAGGAATACATTCTCCTTATCATTGCTATATTTAGTAGACACATAAAGCAGGGGCTTCCTGGAAAAACAAAAGTAGAATGTGACAACAAATAAAAATAACTGAACCAGAGACCTATAACTACTGTGGGTTAAGAGTAAAATTCTCATTATTTCCACAAGAGAGAATGATTAACAAATTCATGAATTAGCATTTTGTTTAACTTCTTATTCATGTTTTAGGCTTTGATAATACATGTTTCCATAAATCTTATTAAAGAATCCTTGGTTTGCAAGAGAAAGAAGCTGCCAAGGATAACTGAAGTAAATAACTTTTATAAGTAATTAGAGGTATTTCATGAAAATTAAGTACACAACTTGATCAGGGCTTCTTTTTTTATTATTTTCCACATTTTTCTATTGGTGCATTGTAATTGCACATAATGGTAGAGTCAGTTGTTACCAGGACTTCCAAGAGACTGAACGTCAGAACTAGAAAGTTCACAGCCTGTCACCCTTTCTGTCTCTCTTAAGCCACTTTCTTTTGATTCTCCTTTCTCCTTCTCTCTGCATATCTATACGTCTACTTTATAATTTTGTTTCTCTTAAAAGATCTGCTTTCTCTAGGTCAGGAAGCACAAAGTGACCACAACCTGGGCTTCAGATGCTCTGCTATTTCACTGACACTAACTGGTTTTTCTGTCTCCCTCTTTCCAATTCCCATCAGGGTGAATCTGCTGGACAAACTTGGATCAAATGTGAAGAGCTCAGATAATCAGCTGTGCTCAGGAGGCAGGTTTAGAAGGCTTGTTTGCCACTCACTTAGCAAGATCAATAGGAGCTCATTCTGTAGAAGGAAACAGGTAAGGAGGAAAGGGTGACCGGCAGCTTAAAAGGCTAGGCCTCTGTGTTGGTTGGCTTGGGTTGCCATAACAGAATGTCTCAGGCTAGGTGGCTTAATCAGAAATTTATTTTCTCACAGTTCTAGGGACTCAGAGTCTAAGATCAAGGTGCTGGCATGGCTGGTTTCTGATAAGGGTTTTCTTCCTAGCTTTGGAATATCTGCCTTCTAGTTATATCCTTATGTGGCCCTTCCTCTGTGTGGAGAAAGAGAGAGAGAGAAAGAGAGAGAAAGAGAGAGAAAGAGAGAAATACTTCTGACATCTTTCTTCTTATAAGAACACCAGTTTAACCCTGAACTATACACCCAGTGTCCTTAATTACCTCTTCAAACTCCTTATCTCCAAATACAGTCACATTGGGGGTATGTCTTCAATATACAGATTTCAGGGGGCAGAGAGGACACAATTCAGTCCAATTCAGCATTTCAAAAAGTATCGATTATATCACATAAAATGATGTCTAGGTTTAATTTTAGTATAATGCATATTTTTAAAACTTGTTGTCACTAATATTCTGAAATTGTTATACTAGTTAAAGAACAATAATTAGCTGGGCATGGTGGTGCACTCCTGTAATCCCAGCAGCTCCAGAGGCACACATGAATATATATTGTCACATATAGCCAGTTTTCCGTTATCCACATTCATAGAGCTGTAGAGTAGATATTCATATTACCTGGGGATCAAAAGAATTGCTGCAACTGTTCTAGTCTAGTAATCGGTGTCCTACAGGAAGAAGCAGTACAGATGACTCAGGGTATAGCTGCCGTATCATTGTATATAGACAGAAAAGCCCATTTTGACCACCCTTTTTGAGACTCTGGGGACAGAAGCCAGGCCCCTGCACATGTTGGACAGGTGCTCAACTGCTGAGCTACATGCCCACCCACAGGCTCTAAACTGAGTAGGAAGAGATCCTCTGTTGGAGTCGCTTAGGTGACTCCATCCTATTTTACTTGGCGAGGGTAAGGACTGCAGCACAGCAGAGAATAAAACTGGGCCTCAGGGCAACAGAAGTGTGTAGGGCATGGTAGAAAAGCTAGGGCAACCCTTTATAGTAGGTACATGTTGAATTAAACATGTCATATTTATCATACCACTCAGAGG
Organism: Aplodontia rufa; assembly: GCA_004027875.1. Classification (NCBI taxonomy): domain Eukaryota; kingdom Metazoa; phylum Chordata; class Mammalia; order Rodentia; family Aplodontiidae; genus Aplodontia; species Aplodontia rufa. Next base: position 4,676 of record PVKS010000385.1, on the reverse strand, counting down.
ACTGTAGCTGAGTTTAGTGAGGGCTAACTCTCTAAATAATGCTGCCCAACTTCGTCACTGAATGTCATTTATCCAAAGTCAGTGACTTGTTATTCAAATATTATTTGGGTCCCACTCTGAAGGCAAAAATCCTAATAATATCTCAGGAGATTAAATATATTTTTCTGCTCCCACAAATAGTTCTGAACATTTTTAGTCCTCTGAGAGTTAGTGATATGGAAACACTGTCAAATCTTGAGCCAAAGACTGCCTATGGAATGCCACCCCAACTCTGCTGTGCCCATCTAGTTTCCAATCAGTGGGAAGGAAATGAACACAGACTGAGCCCTTCTATGTTGCTGTCTGTGCATTATTTTACCTACACAGAACATTTTTATTTCATATAGCATTTCAAATAGCTACCTCTTTAAATATAGAAAATAATAAATGGACTAATATAGACCAAAATTATCAATAAATTAATATTATTATTAGTAGAGTTACAAAGCATATACAGTGTTGGGGCTGGAGTGGTGGCTCAGCAGTTTCAGTGCTTGCCTGGCATGCATGAGGACACAGGTTCGAACTCCAGCACTTCACGTACACAATAATGTGTCAGTGCAATGAAGGTCATATAAAAAACTAATAAAGTTGACTCTCTCTCTCTCTAGCTCTCTCACTGTCCCTCTTTCTTAGGAAAAAAAAAAGCATATACGGTGTAACAGTGGTTAGGGTAACGAGTCTGGAATTAGAATGTTCAAATCGAAGCTCTACCACTTAGTGTTAGCTGTGTGACCTTAAGCAAAACACTGAAGTTCTCTGTGTTTTGATTTCCTCATTATCAAAATGGAAATAACAATAATGCCTACTTCCTGGGTTTGTTGGGACTATTAAATGAACTTTCAAATGTAAATGCATAGAGAAGTGCCTGGTACATAATCAGTGCTGTTTGCTATAATTATAATTTCTGTTAGTTCCATGTTAACTACTGTGGTAGGCTGACTCTAAAATGGTCTCCAAAGATTCCCCTTTTCTGGTATTCACATCTTTGGGTAATCCCTTCCCCTTGCATGTGGGTATGATGTGTTAGTTGCTCTTACAATAGAACGCAGCAAAGGTGATGGGAGGTGTCCAACATGATTAGGCTAAACAGGCTGAGACCTGTGCCTAGACTCTGTAGCATCCTTAGCTTGCTTTCATGAAGCAGCTTCCATGCATGTGGGAAAGGGACTATATTCCAGCCAACAACCTGTGGGAACTAAGGTCCCAGCCCAACAACCCTATAGGAATTGAATTTTGCCAATAACTAGGTGAACTTAGAAGTAAACTATAAAGCTAGCTGAACTTTTATTTGAGACCTCAGTCCAGGGCCCACATTTTAAAAAATGGCATTAGGGATTGAACCCAGGGACATTTTACCGCTGAACAATACCCCCAGTCCTTTTTATTTTTTATTTTGAGACCGGGTCTGGCTAAGTTGCTGAGACTAGCCCTGAACCTGCCTTCCTCCTGCATCCACTTCTTTGACAATATTACCCCTCTATAAAGTGCCCTATGTGGCAGGCACAAGTTGAGGGCTAAGTGTCTTACCCTATTATCTCATTTAATCCTCACAAAAACTCCAAAGGGTGAGTATTGTCCCTTCATTCTACATGTCAGAACACTAGTATTTTGAGAGGCTGAACCTCTTTTCCAGGAACAAAGCAACACTCTCTAAATGATCAAAATAACAGAAAGTCACCACCAATTATGCACCTAACCGTTCTTTTTTTCTTTTCTTTTTTTTTAAGAGAGAGGAACAGTGAGAGAGAGACAGAGTAAATCATTTTTTATTTAGTTTTTCACGTGGCCCTTGTTGCTCCCAGACTTCACTGTGTACGTAGTGCTGGGGTTTGAACTCTCAAACTCACGCATGCTAGGCAAGCACCGTAACCACTGAGCCACTGCTCCAGCCCCCACCTAGCTGTTCTTGAAACTAAAGTTTTGAGGTGAAAGTTGATTGCCTGCTTTTGCTGGCTGGTGAGACTGAAGTCTCCTCTGCCTCTGCTGGCAGGTGGGATCTGCGTAAGATGCAGGCCTCTGCAGCCAATAAGTGTTGTAGCTCTTAACAGTGGGCTATAACCTCCAGTGTTGCAGAAGACTTTAGAGCTCACCATTACTTTCTTCGTCCTTCTGGGTTCTTATCCAGTGAATTCAAAGAATGAAATCCACAGACCAGGATAAGTGAATATAAGAGTATGATTTATTGAAGAAATAGGAACAGAACACTTACAGCGCAAGGATAGACCCAACAGCATGTTTTCTCCAATGAGTGTGCTTGGCTAGGGCTGCTTGGCTAGGCTTCATTTTTTTTTTTTTTTTAAGAGAGAGGGACAGTAAGAGAGAGAGAAAGAGAGAATCAATTTTATTTAGTTTTTCATGTGGCTTTCATTGCTCCAAGACTTCATTGTGTACATGGTGCTAGGGTTTGAACTTGCGTACTTGCGCATGCCAGGAAAGCATTGTAACTGCTGAGCCACCGCTCCAGCCCCTTGGCTAGGTCTTTATATAGCACTTGGATCTCTGTTATTGGTCCAAACTTATGCAAATTAGGGATTGTAAAAAGTACTATGGAGTGAGGCAAGAAGATGGCGAGCTGAAATGAAACGGCCTTTCCTGTGGCTCCGAGTCTGGATGGGAAAATCCCAGTTCATCTTCAGTTTTCCAAGGTGCCTTCTGGGGAATATATATATATATATATATATATATATATATATATATATGAATTTGTAGTGCTACTTTGTGAAACTTTTCTGAGGAGCCCCCGAGTCCTGGGAGTTTCGCATGGAGGAAAAAAAAGGATTTTATCTGCCCCACCAGGAGCGGAGGTCAGCTCTGTTATATTCTGCACAGGGCAGAGCAACCGCAGGGGCGGGACTGCAAGCAGCTGCCAGGGTTGTGGAGCTGAACCGTCACCGACCCCATTGCTGCTAGGATCCTGTGCTTTATAAAAACAGAGCATCGGGTGAGCGCATTTGCAGACATTCACCAGCTCATACATTGCGGGGGGGCGGGGGGGGGGGCAAGAGCTGTGCTGGGAAGTGGCCCGCTGAGGTGCCCAGTGAACAGGCTGCTGGAGGGATAGCTGGGCCACCATTTGGAGCCCCAGGACACAGCTCCCTCTGACTTTTTAGAGCAGCCTATGAAAACTGCATCAGAAAAGGCCACGGGACTTGCAGCGCTGGGTGCACTTGGGTAGAGTTGGAAGGTGGAACACAACTGCGATCCCAGCGCAACTACCGCCATGAGAGGCGCTCCCAGCGCCTGGAATTTTCTCTGCGTCCTTCTCCTCCTGCTCCACGTCCAGACAGTGCACCATTCCCTCTGAGTTGCCTTTGAGAGATCCGTTCACTAACTGACTTCCCTGACACCCAATCCTTTGGTGTTTGCTCCATTGACTTTTATGACAGTCCCTGCCAATTTGTGCCCCATGCACCAGTTCAAGGAGCATTCAGCAGACCTACAACTTTTGGGTGAGCATGTTTTCTAGCAAGCTGATGACAAGAGAGATGGGACAGAGAGTGTCTGTCCCCACCAGTGTTCTGGGGCGACCTGAGGCCTTGGCGTTAAATTCCGAGAAGAGGCTGCAGATCCACTTACAGATTCATGATGATGAATGATGTTTAGGTTGGTTGATGTCCGCAGTTTATGATGCTGAAATCCGCTGAGGCTGAACTCCTCCTCCTAATGTTAGAAAGAAGATGAATGAGAAAAGAGTGACACCAGGGACTATGAATAAAGAAATTTCCTTCTGGAACCAAATGGGGAGTGGATATGGGGAGCCATAGCATTACCCAAAGCTAAAGGAATGAGCTAACTGACTTGGGTAGCAGGAGGATTGACAGCAAGGATGCGAGTCTGGCTCATGCCATCCTACTGAGATCTCTAGCATCCTGTCTTAGGAGTCTGGGCACTTCCATTTCACTTCTCAAAGCCTGAGTTTTGTTCTGACCCACAAAAGAAAGAGTTTAGATTCTGCTCCATCTAACTCTATGAACATGGGAAAAGTTCTTAGATTCCTAGTTTGCAAAGTGGGTGATGGAAGAATGACTTTGGATCAGACTACTGATATGAAGTGGTGTCCACTGGAAACAGCTCAAGGGAGGAGGGCCCCTGGAAGCAGAAAGAACACTGCTCACCTCCACTCTGCTTCACTTGATAATCATTTTTAATAGAAATTAGAGGAGAATTTTGGTGGAACCAAGATAATACTTTTGCCACTTGAAGTATGGTGAATGCAACCAGCAGCATATGCATCATGCGGACCTTGTTAGAAACACAGGCTGGTGAATCATAATCTATATAGGACTGCAGTGATTCATTTCCAAATTAAAGGGGAATTATCCCATCAGAATGGCAATTATCAAGAATATAAATAATAAACATTGGCAAAGATGGGGGGAAAAGTACACTTGTACATTGTTGATGGAAGTACAAATTAGTACAGCAACTCTGGAAATCAGAATGAAGATTCTTCAAAAAAAACCAGGAGTGGCACCAACATATGACCAAGCTATGCCATTCCTTGGTGTATATCCAAAAGATCTAAAATTAGCATACTATAGCAAAATAGCTACATCAATGTTAATAAAAGTGCAGTTTATAATATCCAAGCTATGGAACCAACCTAGGTGCCCATCAACAGATGAATGCTTAAA
>PVKS010000384.1:35329-204091 GCA_004027875.1 Aplodontia rufa | reverse complement strand
CAAATTAGAGCCAACACTTCAGCATTTGGGAGTAGGCAAAGACTTTCTCAACATGTCTCCTAAAGTGAAGGAAGTAAAGTCAAAAATCAGTGAATGGGATGCCATAAAGCTAAAAAGCTTTTGTACTGCCAAGGAAACAATCAAAAGAGTCAAGAGGTTTCCTACGGAAATGGAGAGAATCGTGGGCTATGATTCCTCTGACAGGGGTCTCATATCCAGAATCTACAAAATCCTCAAAAATCTCAACTACAAAAACACTAACAATCCAATTAATAAATGGGCCAAAAAGCTAAATAGAAACTTCTCACCAGAGGACATTGATCAAGCCAATGAATTCATGAGAAAGTGCTCTAAATCTCTAGTAATAAGAGAAATGCAAATGAAAACCACATTAAGGTATCACCTTACGCCTGTCAGAATGGCAAAAAAGAAGAAAATAAACAATAATAGATGCTGGAGGGGCTGTGGAGAGATAGGGACACTAACACACTGTTGGTGGAGCTGCAGACTGGTACAGCCCCTCTGGAAAGCAGTGTGGAAAATCCTCAAAAAACTAGGGATGAGCCCACCATACAATCCTGCTATTTCACTCCTGGGAATCTTTCCAGGGGATTTAGAACCTGCACATTATAGTGACACAGCAATATCTATGTTCATAACAGCTCAATTTACTATTGTTAGACTATGGAAACAACCCAGATGTCCCTCACTGGATGAATGGATCCAAAAACTGTGGTACATATATACCATGGAATTTTACACAGCAATTAGAAACAATGATATTGCAGCCTTTGAAGATAAATGGATGGCTATGGAAGAAATTATGCTGAGTAAAAGCAGTTTAACCCAGAGAACCAAGGTTTGAATGTCTCCACTCATCTGTGGAGGTTGGAACTAGACCCTGGCCATTCAGAAAGGTGGCTTATTATCATGTGTTAAATCCAAATAAGGGTAATGTTATACAGCCTAATACTTTTTTTTAGAGATATTGTGGGTAAGGAAATGGAGGGATATGGGTGGGAAATTGGGGGGGCACTCCTGGGGGTATATCTAGTATCCAGAAACTATACACATTTTATATTATTTTGTTAAAAATGTGTATGGTTGTTCAAAAATAAAAATTAAAAAAAAAGAACTGGAAAAGTCCTGAGATTCCTTATATATTAAATGATAAATGTTTGAGGAAACAGGAATGCTAATTATTCTGATTTGATCATTACACCGGGTACAGATGCATCAAATTATCATACTATGCCCCATACATATGTATAAATATTATGTATCAATTCAAAATAAATTAAAAAAATTAACACTAATTTCAGCCTTCAGAAGGGACTATATTGGAACTTGTTTCTACCTTTTATTATAAAGTCTAAAGTTTAAAACCCAAGTCATGAGGGTTCCCAACTAGCAAAGGGATTTTCCCCTTTTTCTGTGTCCAAAGCAACTGATTGATTTCCTTAAGAATTTTACTTGGTGGTGCACACCTGTAATCCCAGAGGCTCAGGAGGCTGAGGTGGGAGGATTGTAAATTCAAAGCCAGATTCAGCAACTTAGCAAGGCCCTAAGCAATTTAGTGAGACCCTGTCTAAAAAAAAATTTTTTTTAAATAGAAAATAGGCTGGATATGTAGCTTAGTGGTTAAGTGCCCTTGGGTTCAATCCCCAGAACCAAACACCATAATCCAAAAACCAAAAAAAAAAAAAAAGTTTTACTTTTATTTCCATAAAATTTAGCAGATTTCCCAAAATTAGGAGATAGCGTGGGAGGGGAGGGCTTTTCCAGATTTACCAAATAAAATATAGGATACCTGCTTAAACTTGAATTTTAGATAAACAGCAAATGATTTTTTAGTGTAAATATGTCTCATGCAATATTGGAACATGCTTATATCAAAAACATTGGGGCTGGAGTGGTGGCTCGGTGGCTCAGTGGTTACGGTGCTTGACTGGCATGCATGAGTACGGGAGTTTGAACCCCAGCACCATGTATACAACTAAGTGTCAGAGCAACAAAAGCCATGTGAAAAACTAAATAAAATTGATTCTCTCTCTCTCTCTCTCTCTCTCCCTCTCTCTCTCTCACTGTTCCTCTCTTAAAAAAAAAAAATTACTCATTCCCTATCTGAAACTCAAATTTAACTGGAAATTATATTTCTCTGGGGTAGGATTAGGGCTTGCATTGGGAGGAGGTAGATGAAGGATATTAAAAAAGACCAGGATAGAGAGGAGAGAGATTTAAAAAAATAATAATTTTGCTTTTTTCAAATTGAAATAAGAAAGAAATTTAAATAATGTCTGCTACTGATATTTAATGGGGCAGAGGACTTCTCTCTTTGTAAAAAAAAAGTATTTTTTAATTATTCATTTAACTTAAAATACACTTATAATTAGGAAAAATGAATGTGTTAATCATAGGAAATTTTTTAAATTTATTTTTTATTTGTGCATTATATATAGTGATGGGATTTGTTTTTACCTATTCCTAGATGCACACAATACAGAAATACAATTTGGTCAATTTCCTCCCTGGAAATTTTTTAAATGCACAAAAATGATAAACGTAAAAATAAATCAGCCCTAATCCCACGCCTCAGAGAAAATCACATTTTCCTTCTTGCTTTCCAGTCTTTTTGTTGTGTGTCTATTTCTTGCATAACTAGGATTGTACTAAAGCTCTAGCTTTTTCTCCTGCCTTTTATTATACTGCATGCAGAGCATTTCTCTGTGCTATTAAACATGTCTCCATATAGAGCCATTCCAAGATTTACTTGATCAGGCCCTGTTAATAAGTGTTTACAGTACTTTCAGTTTTCCTCTCCTCAAATATTGCTCTCAGTCATCTTTTCCGTCTGTTTGTCATTTCTGGTTGTTGGCTTAGGACGGATTCCTAGAAGTGCAGCTGCGGCTGTGTCAGCCTGAGGAGTTCCTTCCTGGAGTCTTTGTCGTCACCAAACCTGTGGACTAGGTGTCTTGTCGTCTGATAGGCTGCTACAGGGTGCCTCGCAGACTTCCAGAGGACATGCTGCGTCAGGCATGCTTGGGTTTCTTGGCTAGTGTTTTTGGGATCCTGGCTAGGGGCCCTACTTACCAGGATCCCGAGTGTCTCCTTGTGGTTCCTGAGGTCAACCTGTTCAACAGTGACCTTCCCCCATGGCCTCCTAACCTAGGCACAGGCTGTGAGGTGGGCAGCTCCTCTCTCTCCTTTCATGATGCTTCTGCTGAGCACTCTGTCAGCGCAGGAGCCACACATAGGTGCGTGGTGACTCCCATGTGGGAATCAGAGGAGCAGAGGCAGTGGTGAGTGGGGAGCGGAGAGAACTCTGCTGCCACAAATCCTGTCTGCCCATACTCCTGCTCTCCTTTCTCCTCAAGATCTCAAAAAATGTCCCTTATGCCCCTTTCTATGCTGTTACTCCCTGTTGCTTCAGACAGGTGACCTCGTCTCTGAGGTGAGGTAAGGTTTTGTAAGGGTCTCTACCTCTAACAGAAACAGGAAGCAAGCAAAGCTTGAGATGCCTTCCTCCTTACCCCATTTCCTCATCTTCCTGTAGGACCCTTATGGAAGGATAAATGCTACTTGAAGGATAATAGTGGGACTATGGAGAAAGGCTGGAAGTCACCTGCAAGACGGATAGGGAATCCAAACAGTCCAGTTTCCTTAGGAGTGGAGGGGGTCTGGGAATGAGGGCATGAGGAGAGAAGCTGAGGCCTGGGCTGCAGGTATGGGAGGCTCTTCCATGAGCAGGGAAGAGGGACCTGGCTGGAAGCAGGGAGAACACTTTCTGGTGTTTTCCCTCTCTGCCTTTCCCTTCTCTGCTCGTCCAAGCGAATGTAGGTTTGAGGGGTAGGATTTCTAGACAGCTGCACAGGGTGCCACAGAGAAAGAAGGAAAGGCAAGAGAAGGGGAGAGATGGAAAATAGTAATCTGGGAGGAGAGGAAGTTCCTTCTAGAACTCAGCAGGGGTGATGGACGGGGACTCAATCATTACTACAGTTATGAGACAAAGGACAGAAAGAAGATACTGCCCATCTGCCTTGGTGAATAAAAATATCAGTCACTACCTGGAAAATGGATCCAAGCCTGGCCTGAGTGAGAAGGGGGAGGATGATATGAAGGTGGCGAGTTTTGTCTGTGCCAGGCAATGTGCTAGCACTGTAAACAAACATCGGTGGCATGGTCCTCATCTCAGTCCTGTGTGGAGGACATTGTCACTTTACTTTGAGTATGAGAAAGCTGCCGTTTGGAGATATGAACAGGCTTGTGAAGGCCGTGGGCTAGTGAGTGCAGAGGTTATTCCAGCCCACGTGGACAGGGGCATGGTATCCCTCCACTTTGTTTGATTCAGAAGCCCACAGAGCATCAACGGCAAGGCCAGGAGGGCTAAAGAAAGACATCCCTTAGTTTCTAAAAGCTTGTCGTCCAGAGGCGTTTCCACAGTCCCCCTTGATTCTGTTACTTCCCTGCACTGAGTCCATTGCATATGACATCAAATCCACTATTTATTTATTTAAAGAGAGAGGGACAGTGAGAGAGAGCGAAGGAGAGAATCACTTATATTTTTCATGTGGCTTTCATTACTCTGACACTTTGCTGTGTACGTGGTGCTGGGGTTTGAACTTGCGTACTTGCGCAAGCCAGGCAAGCACCGTGACCACTGAGCCACCACTCCAGCCCCACACTTTGGTTTTGAGAGCCTCATCATGTGCTCTTCTTAGCTGGGTTACTGTTTCAGCAGGTCTCAGGAGCTTTGAGTCCTTTATCACCTGGCCATTGGGCTCAGTGAGTTTCCTGAAGGTAGGGTAGAGACAAAGACACAAAACCTGACAACCACCACTCGGCCTTCCTGGGTAGGGTTCTGTTTGGTTTCCTGTAGTTTTAGGGCCTTGCATTTGTTCCATGGGTGTCCGTGCTTCTGCAGGAAGTTGGGATTCCTTTGGATACCTCAAAAAGCTTCACTGTCCTGCTTCCTGTCATCACCGAGGTCAGGCAGATATCCTTCTGCAGCTTGGCCTATGATTTTCATTCTTTGAATATCCACATTTTCTCATCCAGTAGATCACCCTGGGCGCTTCCTTCCTGTAGGTAGCTGTGCTCATACACCTGGTCTCCCTTTGGGATTGTTTTTGCAGGGCGACAAACACAGCTGTACCATTTTTCTATCTAAGCAGCTATGCTGGTCACCTCCTAACATCCCCATGAGGGAAGGTTCATAGCTTTCTTGTTTTCCTTCAATGGCATTTCCAAGCACCTTTGAATTTTTATCACTTCTGCTTTTGGACGACACTGTCTGTCTGACTCTTTATTGGAACCTGGGCCTAGATTCCATCTAACACTGGGTCCAGGTTGTCCAAGCCTTGTATTATTGGGGTTTTTTTTTTTTCTGTCTTGACTTGAGATAGGTTTCGTTTATTGTTCAGGTTGGTGTGTACCTTGAAAGCTGCAGCTTTAATGTTTAAACCCTTCTCCAATGGACCTCCCAGTCCACTGGGTGGGGAAGACATTAAGATGAAGGCGTGTTCCAGAATAAAGTGCTAAAGGAGCCCCAGGCACAGACGACGCTGCTGTTGGTTTCGAGTTCCTTTAACTCTCTGCTTCGGAGCTGGGGAAGACATGTTTTAGGAGATGTGAAGAGGAAAGGATTGTCCTCCAGGTATCATGGATTCTACCCACATCAAGGGAAAGTCTGGGAATTCTCAGGAATCTGTGCTCAGCTTAAGAAGTTTCCAAGAGATAATATTTTAGTAAAGTCTATTTAATAAAGAAAGTTTAAGGAAATGGCATATGGGGAACATGTGCCTCCTATAGAGTTGCTATAGGTAAGAAGAATTCTTTCTGCTTGTGGCAGATCCCTGATCACTTGGGCCGTGTAGATTTATTGCCATTAAATCTTCCCTGTGCTTGGTGAGAGGCTCCAGGTGAGGCTTAACAATCCTACCTTTGTAATGGCTCACGTGAATAGAACGCTGTGCTACGACTGGCTGGGCCCACTCTGATTACTGCCACAAGTGTCCTGTCTACACTGGTCCAGTGACAATTTTCCTCCATGCATGGGAAATGCCAGCACAGTGTCAGGCACCCCAGCTTCTCACCATACTACTTACTGCTTTTATCAAATGAGGACATGGTCATTCAAACTTTTATCCCTCAAAACAAGAACTCTCGTGGAAGTGACTCTCTCTTGTGACCGATCTCCTTTTTCTACCTATCTGGAGACAGTATGTTATTATTGTGTGCCCCCATTTCTTTCTAGCAGGATTGTGGACTGGTTCTATTCATGACATGGCTACTTATCAAAATAAAAGTGGTAGTTATCTTCTCTGGTGGATGAAGCATTATATCTCATTCAAATCTTATTCTAGTTTTGGAGAAAACTTTTTTTTCTTTTTACCAGGAATCATTCTGGATTGGAAGGCTGGGTATTCAATTATTATTACTATTATTATTATTACCATCAAGAAGTTACGTATCCTAAGTCTCATACTTGATCTGAGTTTTGGTTTTATTCACTCTGAAGTTGAGAGTTTGGACACATTCATCCTTTTACAAGACACTTTTTCCATTCTAAATGCCAGGACTGTCTCTTTAAATAGTGGGCAAAGGTACTACTTGGCTTGCTTAGACTTCTTCTCCTTTTGGGAACACGCATGTGTTGCTGACAGTGATGAGATTCTAGCACATGCGTGGTCCCTTTTTTGATTCTTCCTTCATTTGGCAAGCCCTGGAGGAACCACACAGTTCAACCTCTGAAACCATGCAGGTGGTACATCTAGAGTTTTGTTTTTTAAATGAACTATAACATCATAGTAACTAACATTGACTGAACATATGCTCTGCACTTACTGGGCATTCTTCTAAGAGTTTAGATGCAAGAATCACTCATGACCTAATCTCTACAAATACCCTGTGATGTAGCTTCTATTATTTATCCGCATTTTACAGATAAACCAAAACAAGAAGCAGATACATAATATGGCTGAGCTCATAGAGCACGAGGGTGGATCGAGGATTCCGGTGCGGACAGTCTAACACCAGAGTCTATGCTCTTAACCTCCAGGGTAAATATGCATCTGTGCACATGGTTTGATTTTTCTCTTCCATAACCTCAATTTATGTTAGGAACTTTTTTGAAGGTGTTCTCAAGTACAATAAATTCCCCAAATGTGAGAGGCCAGAGTCTATAATTTACACAAATGACTTAGAGATTTAAGTTGTATGCAAATCTAGGTAATGCCAAACTGTATGGAGGAGCCCAGAATGGATGAGCTTAACAAAGTTTCCAGGAAAGAACCACAAAACAGGATTATTGCTACCACGGGTGGATACTGATTTGTAAACCTCGCTTAGGTTATATTCTCTGAGAGAGGCCCTGTCTGCAGCTTCCTCCTTCAGGTCTTAAAAGGACATTGAGCATTGCTTGTCTTCGTGAGTGAGAAATATTGCCTGGTTACCCAGAGGGCGGTCAGCTGGCGGAAGCCCTTCAGCACTGCCTGGGGATGTGGCTCCAGCTGGAGTCTCTCCTGTTCTGTACGCAGCTTATCTTGGTTTAATCCAAACGAAAGACAACCCTCCCAAATGTTTTCCCTCAAGTTCAGGGACACCCTGCTTTAAGAAATACTCATGGTGCCTAGCTGGTGCATGATAAGCACTCAATAAAAATTTGCTACTTCATGGCAAAATAGATCAATTCAGCAGTGATTTTTCACTTTTCAAAAAGATTCACTGCAGGGTGCCTTGAAATGGCCAGCTCCCCTGGCACATGTGAAATGCGATTTGATTTATAGGAATTGGAGGTACATGGTTCTGCAGGGCCACATCAATCGTGTAAAGTGAGATGCATGGGCTGCTGGGTTCCCACTGACTGAGCAGGCTTGTTGGCAGCTCTCCTCCCAGCCTGGAATGCACACAAGCCGGGCTCTAGCTCCTTTTATCACAAAGGAGCTCATTTTGTGAATGAACAGCCCCTGCCAACAACATGCTGGTATTCTCAGTGACCTTGGCCAGGGGATTGGATTCCTGCCCAGCAGGGAGACAAGGCCTTAGGAAAAGGTTAGTTCATTGATGGCCACAGCCTGCTGGGCTGAGGTCTGTGGAGGGAAAAGCTCAGAGAACTTTTCCTTTTTCCTGTATCACCCTTCCTGCTGGTGTGGTTTTCTCTCTTTGTCTGGGCAGACTGGATTCCGTTTAGCAGGAAAGTTTTATTGCTTCTGCTGCTCTTGCTCCTGCAATTCTTATTCTTCTTTTTAAAGTTGTGAATAATAATGATTCTGGTTTGCCCTGCCGTTTCCCAACAGCAATTCTGGGGTCCTCATGAGCTTCCGCCCTTCCTCTCCACCCCCCTTCCTCCTCCTCCTCGCCATGGCTTTTTCGGTTTGATGTTTTTAGGTATCAAAGGAAGGGCTCCAAGAACCCTGCAACTAAAGACTTTAATGAGGACCATGCCCACAAAATCCTGGCTGCCAAAGACATGATGATGATTTATGTCTCTCACTCACTCCCTAACAGCAAGAGGACTATTTGTAAAAATAAAAAAGCTGCTCATATGGAATTAAACAAGAGCATAGCTGCTTCCTTCCAGACCCCGGGAGCTTAACAAAGAGCATCCACACTCAGTCTCCAGCAGCACATGGCCCAGGGCCGATATTAGTCTTCCTGTCACATAAAGCTAAATCCTGTTAGCACAAGCGGCAGCACACGCTTTCCTGATCGGTGGAGCTCAAAAGCCACATAACCGAGGAAAGCACAAATGCGTGTTTGACACAAAGAGTAGGGATGTGGCTCTGGCCCAGGCTGAGCCCCTGACAGGAGTCTAGAGCAGGGTAGAGCCACTAGGCTGCTGTGTGACACAGGCTGAGACTGGCTTCAAGGCATTTAGGATCCCCTACTGTTCCTGGCATCATAGCTCAGTGACTATGGCTACCAACTGAGGTTGAGTGGAGAGAGTGTTGAAGGAAGATAGAAAATGGAATGCATCCCTTCCCTTTCCTCATCTCTGAAATAGGGTCACCTTGTAGCGGTGTTGGAAGTGCTACAGAGATCAGGCATGGAAACACTGCAGTACAATGCTAATAAAGGCTAATTATTATTCTTATTCTGTGTTGCATCTGCCTTGAAAGTGTGCCACTCAGAGAGAGCAATTGGCTGGTGTCCCTGGCTGCTGTCCTCTAAGTCCTTTGCCAAATGCTTGCCAAGCCTGCCCCAACACTGCTCTTGCTGGGCTGCTCTAAGCCATGGACGGAGCTAGCTGGTTCAGATGCTGATGTGGGCTCATTGCCACGGGACCCAGGACTCCCCCATACTGCAACTTCAGCTCAAGGACACCCTAACAGACCGATGGAACCTCTCTAGGAATTGTGCTACAGCCTGAGACTATCCTACCTGGTGTCTCCTCCTTTGCTCTTCCCTTGAGGGATCAGTTTGCATTGAGTCTGAAGGTCTCAGCCTGTTCTGCTCATTCCCCCTGGCACTTTGCTCTCCCACAGATGCTGTCTCCTTGGAGGCCTGAACTGACACACCTACTTACTAGGCTCTTCATCACTAGTGCACTGGTAACTTCGCCGGCTAGTGGACAGTTGTTCCTCCTTTATTTGGTCCTTCAACATTGGGTCAGTGTGTCACGGGGAAACAGAGGTGTTTCCTCTCACTGACAGGTGGACAAGCTGGTACGTTCCAATAGATACATGCATGATCATGGTGATCTGATTGATGTCCAAAAAAAGGTACTAGAAGGAATGCAAGAATCCAAAAGTGGAAGTGGGTGGGGAGACAGGTGAGGGATGGACAGGGAAGACTAAGGAGGGCTATTTGAACTCAGGCAGAAGACACATCCCCTCATTGCCCTCTTGAAAGAGGAAGAGCAGAAGCTCATACTCAATATAACTTCATATCCTTTAAAGGGCTGCTTCTTCCTCCGCGTTTACCTTTCCTGCAATGCTGTAAAGTTTGGAGTTAATTCTCCCTGCCACATTGAACAAAACACAAGGTCGTGAGTTTTCCCCACTGTTGAAAGATGGCTCCTAGACGGGCGAATCAGTCTGGGAGGCTGCAGGACACACAGGGATCTTGTACTGTGGAGGCCACACTACTGCTCACTGGAGCTCAGCCTTCCTCTGATACAGCATAGTCACAGGCGGATTGACTATGGGCTGTGTCTCGCTCTTCCCCACCTCCCCATCCAAAATATTCATATGCTGAAATCCGAACTCCCAGCACCTCAGAATGTAGCTATTTTGGAATTAGTTAGTTCAAGAAGTAATAAGCTAAATCGAGGTCACTAGGATGAGTCCTAATCCCATAAAATAGATGACCTTATAAAACTTGAAATTTGGACACAGAGACATAGAGAGGGAAGACAGTATGAAGAGACACAGAGAGAAGATGGCCACCTACAAGCCAAGGAAAGAGAACTGGAACAAATCTTTGCAGCCTTCAGAGAGAAGCAGCACTGAGCACATCTTGAACTCAGATGTCCTGACTCCAAACTGTGTGATAAATTCATGTTGTTCAAGGCACCCTATTTGTCCTACTTTGTTGTGGTGGCCCAGAGAAAGGACAGTATCCCTACTTTCCCTCTTCTTTGAAGATGGAATCCAACCTCACTGTGCTCCTAACCTGGACACAGTGGCGAGCAGGGAAAAATGGCAGGTTACCCCCACGCACCCCCAGAGAACTGAGATTAACCTTTGACTGTGGGAGGAGAGGGAGGTGAGGCCTGAGGAAAAACAGGAAGCCAGGCTGATGAGCAAGCACTTGGTCATACAGATGAATCGACCAAAGAACACAGATCCCAGAAACCATCCAGAAAAAATGGGAAAGATACACTTTTGCTTTCTTAATTTTAATGCAAAGATGCTATTGGAGAGCAAGACAAGTTATTTTGCAGGACTTAAAAAAAGAGAGAGATAGGGTGTCTGATAAGGATCACGGTGCATTGGTGGCACTGCAGTCCAAAAGGAAGAAAAATGAGGCGAGAAGAGCGACTCGCTGAGGGACTAGCAGCAATAGCGACTAGTGTAAAGCCTTCCTTTTGCCCCCTGAGGAACCTGAGATGGGAATTCATGAGAAAGGGCTGAGTGATACCTCAAACTCACATCTTGACATTGCTGAAAAGGAAGGCTTCATTGGCCCTGGGTCAGAACCAAGAAACATGAGCAATTTTAACTTGCAGGGTGTGATGTGACGATCCAGTCACTTTCCTGGGAGCAAATCAAGTCATGCTGTGACAGATACTACATTATAGCAAATCATGTCTGTCGGGGAGCTAACCAACGCCCGAGGCAGGGGCTGCAATATCTTAATACCCAAATCACCTCCCTAAAGTAAAACATTTCATGAAATTGCTCTGGTGTTTTTTGACATAGCGAGGAGTAGTTTCCTGTTAAAACTTTTTTTTTTTTTTCATTTTTATCCCAGCCACATTCCCTCCAACAGAAATCTGTGAGGTTACTAAGGATAAATTTCCCTGTCCAAATATACATGCTTAATGTATGTGCCTCTTTTTAATGTCCCTACGGTGGGAGTAAGTTGCCCAATACACCTCACATGACTTTGGGTCTTTCTCTTTCAACTTAATTTGTGAAGTCCCCCTTCATCCCCCATAGACTTAGGGCAAATAGAACAAGTAGAAAGAGCAAAGGACAGGAAGGAATTAGTGTCTAAATGGAACAGCAAGCACCTCCATCCCCACCCATGTGGAGGGAAGCATTTTAGAGGGAATCCACACCTGTCTCAAGAAAAAAACAAAAGCTGTTGAGTAAAACACAGAAAGACCAGTAGAAGGAAGAGAAAGGAGGAGAGTGAGGGGGACACTGGGGACTGAATTAGAGTAAGTGATACTGCATATTTTATAAAAATGTTAAATATTATCCTTCTGTCAAATGTATCTAAAAAGAACAGGGGGTGGGAGGAAGGTAGAAGAAGGGGAACTGTTTGAACAGAGTTAAAACAAGGTATACTCCAAGTTTTTATAAGTATATATGATTGTCACATATATAATAAATGTTCTCCATAGATATAAGAATTATGTCAGTATACCCGGGTGTATTAGAACAAATGTATAGACCCCAGAAAGAGAGGCAAAGAACCAAGGGAGGGGAGTGAGATGGAGGAGTGCAGGGGGTGTTGGGAGGGGGTGCTGGCCAAATTATATTGTTATATTGTGTGCATCTATGAACACATGACAAATCCCATCATTGTGTACAAGTACAATGCTCCAATAAAACAAAACAACATAGAGCAAAAAAACGACAAAAATTAAACCAAACAAAAAAAGAAGCAGCAAAGGATGACCCTGGAGTGTCAAGGAGGGGCAAGGAGATGCCTTATCAACAGGAGTGGCAACTGCAGGGTGACCATGGCAGCTGCAGTAAAAATGTCAACTCTTAGGGCAATTAATTCATTTGTCAAGCATTTACTGGATGCTGAGAGAGAATAAGCTAATCAGGGGACCCAGAGAGTAGAGAGCCCAAAGGACCAGTTGCCACATGCCGTGTGAGTGATGGAGCTCTGTGACCCCTGCCCAACTGAACTAGCCTGGCGAAGTGCTATTCTTTTTCTTCTCTTCCTTCTTGTGCTTTCTCTCCCATCTTCAGAGGAGACATCCTTAGATTCTGAAAGACTTGTTTATTTTCCCAACCCTTTCTGCAGCAGAAGTGGGCATTTCTGTTTGGGTATTGCTGTGGTTTCTGTGTTAGGTGTCTCCCAACAGCTCATGTGTGAGGCAGTGCAAGAAGGTTTAGAGGTGAGATGATTGGGTTAGGAGAGCCTTAACCAATCGGCGCATTGATCCCCTGATAGGAACCAGCTGGGTGGTTGGTGAAGGCGGGCAGGATGTGGCTGGAGGACGTGGTCCCTGGGGCATGCATTTGGGGTGTGTCTTTTGTGTCTGTGGTGAGGGGAGCTGTCTCTGCTTTCTGGTGTGCTGTTCTGAGCCACTTTCCTCCACCACACTTCTCTGCCATGATGTTCTGATGTTCTGCCTCACCACAAGCCCTGAGGAGTGGAATTGGCTGGCTGTGGACTGAGCCCTCTGAAATTGTGAGCCTCCAAATAAACATTGTCTCCTCTGAAATTATTCTTGTCAGGGTTTTTTTTTTTTTTTTTTTTTTTGGTTACAACAAAAAAGCTGGTTGAAACAGGTATCTTTCCGGCATTTTGCTTGACCTATCCTCTTCACAGCCACCTCTTCCCCTCTTCCCATGCCTCCACAAATACAAAAGTCTCAGTCAGCTTTTTAGCACAACACTATGCTCAAAGCGTCAGTTTACTTTGACTCCTCCCTCTTCTCCTGGTACATGTTAGTTTCAACGAGCTATGAAAGGCATGTGGAAGGTGTTCTTCCCTTTCCCATCCCAGCTGACACCATCACTGTCCTTTCCCTCATCATTCCTCAAATGCACACAGCAACAGTCCTAATTGATCTTCTTGCCTCCCTACAAATAGTACCTCTGTCCTTTACACTTCTCTCCATTTTTTCTCACTGGCGGAGTTCCCTTGAAAGGGAAGCCAACCACAACCTCCTTCACGAACTCTCCGTGACATGTCTAGTAGGAATATGGATTCTCTCTCTCCTGAAAGCATACAACTGAGATGTATCTGATCTTAATTTGTGTATATAAGATGCCACCTACCTACGTGTAGATTATGTCCTTTGTGATCCCTACAGACCTCGTCAACATCTCACTGGATGTCTGCCCTTGGATAACCCACAGCCACCTCAAATTAACAGGTCCAAAAGAGAGTTCTTGGTTCCCCTGACCCCATCACCACCATTCAAAGCCTGTTTACATACCATCCTCCCCACTTTGAAAATTGTAGTTGAATTCACTCTGTCAAACCGAAATCCTTGGATTTGCCATTGATTCTTCTTCCTTACTTCCATTCAATCCACTAAAGATGTCTACACCTGAGATGTACTCTGATTTCACCAACTTCCAATCATCCCCGCATCCATCCTAGGATGAACAAAGATCTTGTCAGGATCATTGCAATTGCCTGCTGAAGAATATCCATGATACAGTGGTTCATAGAAAATGCAAATTAGATCATGTCATTTTTCTGCTTAACATCCTCCAAACTCATCACATTTAGACAAAAATCCAAGTTCTTTACTCTGTTCTATCAGGTTCTATGTTCTGGACCCTGCTTTATTTCCTGCAAGTTTTTCTTCTTGATTACTTGCTCCTTGTCTGTTCCTTGAATATATCACACACACACACACTTGCCTCACATCCTTTGCTTTTCTTCCTCCTGTTGGGGACACTCAGATCTTTACATAGCCAGCCTCTTCTCTTCATTCATATCTCAGTTCATGTGTCACCTTCTCAGAGAGAACTTCTACCCTCTATCTTTATGAGTTCAAATTTGGATTCCACATATAAGTGTATTTCATTCTTGAAAATGGGTTGTACCTACCATACTGCCCAGCTATCCCACTCCTGGGTGTTTTCACAGAAGAGCTAGAATCAGCATATTACAGAGATACAGCTACATCAGCATTTATAGCAGCTCAATTTATAATAGCTAAATTATGGAAACAACTTAGAAACCCTTCACTGGATGAATGGATCCAAAACCTGTAATTACATACATATATATATGTGTGTGTGTGTGCGTGTGTGTGTGCACGCACGCGCGCATGTGTGTGTGTGTATTTGTATATACATATGTGTGTATATATATATGTGTGGATGTGTATACATATACATACACACACACACACACACACACACACACACATACAATTGAATTCTACTCAGCCATTAGAAAGAATGATACCATGACTTTTGCAGATAAATAGATGGAAATGGAAAAAATCATGCTGAGTGAAGCAAGCAAAACACAGAGACTTAAGGGTCAAATGTTTTCTCTCATATAGAAAGCTAAGATAAGATGAAAGCTCATCAAGTTTATTTAATAGACCCACCAAATTTGAGGTAATACGATGTAGGAACTATAGCTATGAAGGGGGTCAGCGGGAAGAGAAAGTGAAGGAGGAGAGGGACGGAAAGGGGGGTGATCAATACTGTGGAGTACACTTGGCTCCCATGAGAAGCCCAAATATACTCAGGCAGGCACATAAATCTAGCATTCGATAATTAAAATACATGGATATGGTCATTTATATCTGTAACATGGGGGAATTACAGAGGAGACATGAGATCAGGGAGTGGGTGAAGGGGGAGATCCTGGACAAGGATCAGGTTTAAGCTATTCTGTCATTACGTATGTATGTATGAATGTGAAGCAATGAATCCCTTCAACATGTAAGACTATGTTGAACCAAAAAAAAAAAAAAGAAAGAAAGAAAGAAAGAAAAAGAAAAGAGGTTGTATGTGTTTTCATCACACAAAATGATAACCTGTGAGGCATCACATATGTTAATTGGCTCAGTGTACCCATTCTATAATGTACATGTATTTCAAATGTCAATTGTATGTTTCTATCATGTTACACATGACACATAAATACAATTTTTATTTGTCAATTAAAATAAAAATTTAAAAGTGCTTATAAGTTATAAACTTCGGAAAGAAAGAAAGAAAAAGAATAAATGATTCAAAAAAGGAGAAAAAAGAAATATGGGGAAGTAAAGAGTCAAATGCTTTGGGGAAGAGGTAAGGGAGCATGATGGAGGGACTGGCTTCACTCTACTGGCAGGAAGGGATCGTTTAGGGAAGAGCCTCTCAAGTCCCAGCCTGAAGAACAAGTGTTAGTCATCAGTGAACATGAGTGGACACTGCCTCCAAGACTCTGTGGTTTGGGCTTGGGAGTTGTTCTTGAGGTTGGATTATCCTTTTTGCTGATGGAATGTACAAATTAAAGAGAAAGAAGAATGAATGAAGACTTGAGCCTTCACCCCACTTCTAGAAGAATTCCTTCTTCATGGTCTTAAATTACTTCAAAGGAATTGAATAGAGAGGATTATGGAGAATGGGACTTCCTTGTTAAGTTTTCTTTTTCATTTTGAACTTCCCTGTAGCAACATTCTCCTAAAGCCTCTCAAAGGTATAGGAGACTGTCAGTTGGTTGCCATGACTGAAATGGAAGGGCTGGAAGCATTTTCAGAGGTATCCAAGTGCATAAGGTACAACTATTAGGTAATGAGTTGGAATGTTAACAGTCCTGAGCACATACATGGTAATGAGCCGGGTCCCCCAGGGAGGAGGTCAGCCGCTTACTCCAGTGATTTTGCCATTACTGGAAACATTCTGAGATGCAAGTCTCTCTGGAAATTGCCTTCAAACCTACAGCACATTCTTTTGAAATGTCTTGATGATGCTAAATCTTAGTCCTTTGAGTCTGAATTTTTACTTAGATGTAACAGGTAATTTTCCAGGTCATACCAGCCTGAGGGAATACTCAAAGGATAAAACAATGACATAAGCCCATTTATTCCCCAGCCCAACCCCACCAGCTCATTTGCTTGAATTTTAACTCACCTCATTCTGTCTCCAGGTGTAGTGCCTTTTTTTTTTTTTTGGTATAAAATGGGCTTATTTTATTTATTTTTCTCCATAATTCTTCAGTTGCCTGATGGTCAATTCCATTCCATTCAGTGGGAGCTCTACTGAATCTAGAAGATACTGTCAGAGGACATCCAACAAGGCTGCCATACTTTCCTTGCCTCCCACCTCTGTGCTTTTCCTACTCTCCCATTAAGAAGTAACATCTGGGGCTGGAGTGGTAGCTCAGTGGTTATGGCGCTTGCCTGGCATGCACAAGGAACTGGGTTTGAACCCCAGCACCACATATACAATAGAGTGTCTGAGCAAAAAAAAAAAAATAAAATAAAATAAAATAAAATAAAAAATAAAGTCTGCATAGTTCACAAAAATTTATTATGTATTTTATAAGGAACTAGAAAATAGGCATGCAAAAAAATACAAAGAAGTGATAAGTGTTTATGAAAGAAGGAAATGTTAATTGCCTTGATTCAATTTGGTCATTACACATTTGTATACCTATTGAATTACATTGTACATCATAAATACGTGCAATTATTGTCTCAAAAAGGAAAAATAAAAAGAATTGAAGTCTATATCCATTTACTAAAATCTGTGATTGCTTGGACCAATAGAATAGAGCAAAATTGACATTGAATCAGTTCTGTGCTGAGTCCCTAAGAGGCCTGGCAGCTTCCCCTTCTTGCATCTTGGAAGATGCTTGCCACTTGCTCTTGGGATGCTTCTCTTAAGAGCCATCTGTAAGGCTAGATAAGATTAAACCATGTGAAGAGGCCACAATGAGCCAACCCAACGACAGTTCCCATGTGAGCTTCCTGACTACAGTCCGCATTAGTGACAGCCATGTGGGTGCACCATCTTGGATGCTGAGTCCAGTGAGCCTTGGAGGACTCTAACATGACAGCCTCCAAGTGAGAATCACTGAGCTGACTCTAGTAAGTCCAAGAAACCTTGATAAATAATATGCTATTATTTTAAGCTACTTAGTCTTGGTGCAGTGATAGAGACCCCAAACATTTTATGACTTGTCACACCCGTCCTGGGCCTGCATTGTCCATTCACAGGTGCCACTGCCATTGACATTCTTCCAAGAAGTCCCTTCAGTGAGTAAGCTCTACTAGGCACTGATACTGAGTCTTTGCAACAGCCTATCTATTTCAACTACCAGCCAGAAATGACAATTCTACTTTCTTTCTTTCTTTCCTCTTGCTCTGCAGCTAAACCCCATTTGGTGGGAGAGTGTCATCTGTTCTTAGCTGCAGGTGAAACTTTTTTTTGCCAGAGACCCAAGAGGATGGAGAGTTCAAGTCTTCTTCCTCCTTCCTTTTCACCCATCTGCATTGCATTTCTTGCTAGCCATATCTTTCTTCACCTTCTAGGCAGTCACGTGTGCCAGAATTTGTTCAGAGGATTCATCTTAACTTTAAAAAACTATCTCAGTGCTGCACAAGCATGAAGTGCTTTACCAAAGTCCCTGTTTGCTTGCTTCATTTATTCCCCAAGCATTTATTTAGATGTCTGTTTTATGCCAGGCACTGTCCTAAATGTTAGGGAGATACTTCGCTCAAATTTTAAAAATGTGTTGCATGTTAGAAAACATAAGGGTATGTTGAAATAGGGAGCAGAAACAAATGAGAAAGCTCTGGTCAGAAACAGTAACACTAAAAATCCAAAAAGAGATAAGGCAGATATACATACCCCTTAGCTTCTGTGCTCAAACGTCATCCTATGTATGAGGTTTCTACTGTCCATCCTTTTAGTGACAGCAACTCTAACCTCCTATTTGCACTCTTATCCCCTAGTCTTACTCTAATTTTCTCTATAGCACTCAAAAATATGCCTCTATTTGATTTTTGTTTGTTTGTTTTTGATTCACTCTCGCCCAACTAGAATGCTGCTCCAAGAGACAGGTTATCTTTTTTTTCTCACTACTGTATCTCTCTAGCACTTACCACTGCGCCTGGAATAAAGCAGGCACTCAAATATTTGTGAAGAGATAACCTAATTAATTATTCCTAATGGCTGAAGAGAGAGAATCCTAACTATGGGAGTGGCTTCAGAAGCTTAACAGTCAACCTAAGGAACAACTTTTTGGAAGTCTCACACTTTATTGAAAAACATTTAAATATTTTTGTAATCTATTCCATCATAACATCTTTTTAGATAAAAACTAAATTTGGAATTCAATTGATGTTTCAAAAGGATATAAAATATCTATCAATTCATGAAAGATTAATATTTATTTTTTCTTTATTAATCATTTTTATTCATTCACAAAAGAAACATTTTTTTGAGCTCCTATGTAGTACCAGGAATTGCTCAGAGCACTGGGAACCATCTTGTCTGTCATTTAAAAAATCCTTCTGACCCTATAACCCCTTAAGAAGCAAGTGTCTTACATTGAGTGAAGCTCAGAATTTAATGGAGCAATTGTGAAATTCTCTCCCCAAATGCTAATAATAATATTTTCATTAAGTATTATTCACCATTTGTTGAAGTTTACTGTGTTCTAGATTCCTATTGTTGCATAAGAAGCCACCCCTGAACCTTGTGGCATGAATCAACACAATTTTGTGATTTAGGAATTTGAGCAGGGCACTGCAGGGACAAAGTCCCTATTGACTGGGCCTTAGCTATGTGCTCAAATGGCTGGAAATAGCAGGGATGACTTGTCCACGCGTCTGGGGCCTTGATTATAAAAGTTTCCTGGATTCTTTGTTTCTTCTCCAAGAAACATCCCCTGGAACTGAATCACTCACGTGCCTGGTTACTGGGCTGCAGGAGCTGGAAAAGTTTCTCTTTATCCACATGGCCTCTTTTTGTGGCTACTTGGACTTCCTCTAGCACGGACGAGTCAGGAATTAGACTTCTCACTCAGCACCTGGCCTCAGGGAGTAAGTGCAATTGACCGGAAAAAAGGAGGAAGTTTTCTTGTGACCTAATCTTGGAGGCCTCAGAATAACAATTCCACCACTTCCAGATATCAGGGAAATCCCTTAGACCAGTTCCATACTCAAAGGGAAAGGAACCAGATTCCACCTCACCTGAAGACATAGCAGGGAATTTGCAGCCATCTTTAATCTACCACACCAAGTGTAGGCACTGTGCTGAGCTCGGTACCTGCCACATCTTGTACAATCTTATGATGGCCCATGAAGTAGATACAATGAGTATTTCCACTTAACAAAGAAATTGAGACTGAGAGAAATTAAAGTCTTGCTGAGCCCATAGCTAGTAATTGATGAAGCCAAAAATGAATTAAAATTCCAGTTCCTTGAATTTGTAAAGCAAACAGATACATTCCGCCTATTTGGAAATAACTGTAAGGCAGACAGGGGAAAGTGAGTGAAGGGAGAAGAATGGCTCCTAAGGTTAAGTCCTTGTAACCGCTCATAAGGAAGGACCTCATTGAAGCATTGGCTATACATTAAGCCCATCTTTGAGCTTGGGCCAGAGAGAGGGTTTGGGGCTCCGGAGAAGAATGTCTGTCAGCAGCTATAAAATAAAGTAGTTATGCCTTAGGGTGCATATGAACCACAGCTGGTAACCCCAGACTGGGATATTGATTTCTTCAAGGCAAATGAAAAGAGAATGTGTATGCCAAATTATTTTTTCTTTTCTTTCTTTAACCTAAGAAAAATAGTGGTGAGTCTCTGGAACAACCCTAACAATCCCACATTCATGAAGTGGCTCAAACCACCCGGAGTCAGGCTGGGAATGGAAAAACTGGGACGGAGGAAAAATGAAATTTCTCTTTGGAGTTTTCAACTTCCTCTGTAGCTTATGGCTCTGAGTTGCTTGAGAAGCTTGAAGGGAATTTCCACACTTACTATTCTTCCCACGACTGTCGGCTACCTGGATCCAAAACATATTTTGTGGGGTTTAAGTGTGCCCTGGTCCTCAGCATTATAATAGATGCTGTCAGTGGGGCTGGATCCTGTTGGTAAGTCGGCTCACCTTGAAAGGTTTCCCAGGTCTTGCTTCCTGGCTGAGTGCTTGCTAGATGGTGTCTTGTCTGCTTCATGTCTTAATGGAAACAGTGTGAAACCAGGCCCCGGAGCAGATCTGGTTTTAGTCAATGTGGTCGAAGCAGCCATGTTTGACAGGCAACAGGGTCTAGTCTGATGGTTTCAAAAGAGAAATCCTAGTTTTCAGGAAGATTTATTTTTTCTTCAAAAGGCTAAGAGACTTACCAATTGCTGTGGCTAGCACAATGCTACACAAACATGGAATGCTTTTAAGAACAATCCTTCTTTGCTGGTTTCTTATGTGCATTTGCTGCCTAAATTATGCCACTAAGCAGTCTTAGGGAGATAATAATGGACAAAGTAGACTTCATTCCTGCCCTCGTGAAGATTAAAATCTAATAAGGAAAGACAGAAATTGAACAGCCTCTCCAAATATCAGTAAGCATTTTTTTTTTAGAGAGAAGGACAGTGGGAGAGAGAGAGAATCAATTTTTATTTGGTTTGTCATCTGGTTTTCATTGCTCTGACAGTTGCGTATGTGGTGCTGAGGTTCAAACCAGGGTCCTTGTGCATGCCAGGCAAGTGTCATAACCACTGAGCCATTGCTCCAGCCTCTCAATAAGCACTTCTTCTTCTTCTTCTTCTTCTTCTTCTTCTTCTTCTTCTTCTTCTTCTTCTTCTTCTTCTTCTTCTTCTTCTTCTTCTTGACAAGGACAATGAGAGAGAGAGAGAGAATCAATTTTCATTGAGTCTTTCACATGGCTTTCGTTGCTCTGACACTTAGTTGTACCCACCGAGCCACTGATCCAGTCCCTCAATAAGCACTTTTAAGTGAAAGACTTAGGCTGCTAAGAGGGGACATTGAAACAGAGGCCTGGTGATTGGATAGATGTCCAAATGAAGAGCTGGGGGGACTGTACCTCAGAAGGAACAGCAGTGGAGAGGCAGTAAGCTCAGATAGGGCTTGAGACAGGGAGAGTCCAGAGCCTGCTGAGTCTGAAGGTCAAGATCAGGATTTTGTGTTTTGGATTTTCTTTCCAACAGTTTGGTTTAAAACATTTTCCACCATTGTCAACTTGATTGTAAGCAAAGACCTGTCAGTCAAGGAGCTAATTGCATCTGGAAGCAGCTAATTTGGTCTGGTCTGAGGCTCTCAAGGCTGCTGGCATTCTCTGCGGAAGTGGGGGTGAGGTGGAATGGAGGTCAATACTAATGTATTAGCTCGAGAGAAATATGGATTCAAATGTGTATGCTTTGTTCTACTTACTCTGATCAAGGCCTTCATCCATTTATACTTCTTTTTAATCATTAATCACCAAGTGCACCCTATATGCAGAATGTCTTCAAAGGTTCAAAGGTATCTAAAGACATCCTTTCTCTCCAGAGACTTGTGGTTAGTGGAAGAGCCAGTGCTGTGAATCACCTTACAAAACCACAGACATGTGCAGGGACATGGACGGTATATAAATAGCACCTGGTCAGGTATGCAGATGATTCACCAAGGTCATGGAGCTCTACAGTCATTCTCTTCTCATTTTGTGATTTTCATATTGAGCATAATCTAAAACAAATTCCACTACCTTTAAAGGAAAAAAAAAGATTCTTGTTTGCACTAACGATTTCCAATCAAAAGGTATTGCATGGAATGAGACTTCAATTCCTGTAGTCAACGTTTGTCAAACTGAGATCCATGTGTTCTTGAAGGACCATAGATATACTTTAATAAATGTATGAGAATTTTCTTTCCCTTAGATTTGGTCCTTAGAAGACCAAATTTGGGAAACGAATCTACTCCAAAGCATCACCATCATAGATAAGAAAAACAAGGCCTAGAAAGAGTAAGAAAAAATTCCAACAATATTTAGGATTCCTTATATTACTTAGAGATTATAGTTTACACAGTCCTTCTCGATTCTTTATCATTGTTTTCTTATAAATGCCCATTAACTGTAAAGGTAGATGGTATTATTATCCTTGTCACAGAGATGAAAAAATTGAGCTTTGTAGCTGCTAAGTACCTTGCTCTGGAAATATTCTCATACCTATCCCAGGGTTCATCCCACTGTTCCAAACTGCTAGAATTTTTTGGTAACAGATGTAACCCATTGAAACCCACAACTTCTGTTGCAGGAGTGTGTTTTGGTTTGTTTCCCAAATTACAGTACACAAAATTTACTCATTTGGTTGCAGTCATCATACGACATCTCAATGATTTTCTCTGCTAAACCATGATAATTTTAAAATGTCTATAACTTCCACTACCCTGCTCCACTTCAGTGGAGAATGCAAGCAGCCCTAACAGTCTCAGACTAGAGCTGCCTTAGGATGAAATTAGACAATGACTAGCAGGTCTTTGCTTCCAATCAAGCTGGCAATGGTGGAAGATGAAGCCTATCTAGGAGGCTCATGTGCTTCCCCGTAAGTCCAGCTGACCAACAGCATGTGGTAGAAGTGACTCTGTGTGGATTCTGAGACAAGGTCATAAAGGTGGTACAGCTTCCACCTGCTCCTTGTAGGGTGCTTTCTCTTAGAACCCAGTTCCCATGCTGTGAGGAAGCCCTGGCCACATGCAGAGGCCATGTGTAGTGCTCAGCTGACACTCCCAGTGGAGGTCCCAGCCAGCAGCCAGCACCATTCTAAAGTTGCCAGTGAGAAGGTTTTTGCTGTGATTCCAGCTCTAGCAGTCATCAAATTGCAAGCACATGAGAAAGCCTGCATGGAGAAAAGGGGAAAATCCTTCTCCCTTCAAAGGCAGGTAGTTCAGGGGAGCAAATTCATGAATTGGAGTAAATCAGTGAGTGAGCAGAAGCCTTTAAAATCAATTTTAACATGGAAAGAGAAGAAATCTAATTTGGTTGGATTAATTTCTGGCCTATGCTGACTAAATGTTGTGTTGTTTGAAACTGAAAGTCAGAATGTCATTACACATGGGCTGTTTATTTTTTGAAAGAAAGATCTCACTTATAGAAAGCAGAGATGCCCCCTACATGACACCCAGGGGAAAGGCCCTGCCCCATGAGCTTCTACAAATAACCATGCAGGCTGGTCCAATGGGCACCACTCGGAGAGATCAGGAACTTTTCAACAATTAAAAAGTGAATTAAAGAGATTATTCTTTGACAGGAACCTACTATGTGCTTGTGAAGTGTGGCAGAGACGTACACAGCACCAAGAAGTGGTCTGGTTGGGAAGACAGACAGTGCTGAGTGCTATGGGAGCAAAGCAAGTGTCCAGCTCTGCCCAAGGATGCTTAGGAAAGTGCACCAGGGGAGATGGCTCTTGAGTAGAGTTTACCAGAAAGGGGAGTTTGGCAAGAGCATTGTGGGCACAGGAAGCACCATGTGGAAAGTCCATGTGCGAATGGGGCAAGCATTATCTAGTGGGAGGACAATGGGGAATGGGCCACAGAGTTTAATCAAGATCTGACTACAAGGAAAATTGGGATGCTAAGGAGTTTGGCCCTAGCCTTCCAGGAGAATTCTCTGATAACAGAGAAGAATATGGCAGACTCCCTGGAAACTAGTCACGAACACGTAGCATGGCGCCTAAGAGCCAGGAAGTTGGCTCATCCTTCCCATCTGTTTTGTTGGGGTGGGGGGAATGGTAGATGTTTGTGCATGCGGAAACCTCTGGTAGATGTGAATTGTCTCATTTCTATGAGACAATCAGGCTCTCTAATTCACAGTCTCCAAAGTTGTTCATATCAGGAGCGAGAAAAAAATGAAGGCCTGAGGCTAGGTCAGTAAGTGCATGTGTTTGTGTGTGTTTGGTTGTTGTGTGTGTGTTCAAGTGGGGAGTTTGAGAGTCTGGCCAAGGGTCTCTAATAGGTGACTGAACTTTTCCGAAGAAAGGGGATACCTACTTCACGGTTGTGCATTGAACTCACCCAGACCAAGGATTTTAAATTTGGGAATATCTCTGAAGACAAACAAAGCATACTCTTTTAAGAATAATATCAACAGTGAAAAGAATAATAGTGTTATGGACTAAATATTTGTGTCCTTCCAAAATTCATGTCAGAGCCCTACTCTCTAGTGCAGCTGTCTATAGAGATGAAGATTTTAAAGAAATAGTTAAGATTAAAGGAAGTAATAAGGGTGGGGCCCTGATCCAATAATATTAGTATCCTTCTAAAAAGAGACACCTGAAGGTTCTCTTTCTTTCTCTCTTCCTCTTTCTCTCTCTCTCTCCCTCTTACTCTCCCTTTCCCTCTCTCATAGACACAAAGGAATGATAATTAGAGGATATAATTGAGAAGGTGACTGTCTTCATAAAGAACCGAATGGCTGCCACTTGGACATGGGATTACCAGTCTTTGGAACTGAAAGATAGTATTTTGTTATAGAAATGTTGGTTAGCATTGATGAAGCATTTAGTTATGGTGAGTCACTTTGATAAGTGCTTTGTATTTATTAAGTCTCTACCATTTACTTCATTCTACACTTGAGAAAACTGAGGCCCGTTAAATGGCCAGACGTAATGCAGCTGATGTGTGAGAGAGGCAGAATTCAAAACTATTAAATGGCCCCAGAGCCCCTTCCCCTACTCACACTACTGGTCACTGAGATGTTCATTGGAAAGGTTGATGTGCTGAGTACAGCTTCTTGCTGAGCAGGGACAAGGACCTTGACCAATTCCCTGTCAGACAACTTGTTCAGGGCAGTATCAAAAAGCCTCTCTTCCTCTGCATGTCCCCCAGCCAGGTGACTTATCTTTCCTTCAGAGGGATTCCTACCCATGATGCTCAGACCTGCCACAGATGCTGTTAGAGTCCCAGAGTCATTCCTGCCTGTTTTCCCACAGAGGGTAAGCATTATTCAGACACTCCATCCTGCCTGCACATTCAGAGATGGGAAGTGAGAGTCATAAAGAAACTTTGAAGAACAACAGAAATACTTTTTGGATCCATTTGCCCATTACCCAGTTGAATAGAACCTTGTAGAAAAACAATTTCCTAATATGGCACTTTGGATATAAAATATAAACATTTCCATTCATGGGATAGATAGGATTGAGATGTTGTTAAACTCTCTAGAGACACATTTTTCTTTCTATTTTCTTTTCTGTGATGTGATAGGACATTATAGAGTGCTGGAGATGGGGGTGGGACTTGTGTACTTACCCATTTTCCCATTGATTTTGATCATACATTATTTTCCCAGAAAAAAATCATCATAAACTATTTGGAATGGTCATGCTTTTACTGGGTGCTAAAGATTTTTCTCTCTAGCTTTGTCATCTGGAATAGGGGCTTTAAGAGGTTCACTTTCCCACGATGACTCTGTAGTGGAAGAACTGCACCCCAAGCTCCTACTCCCCATTGCACTATCCCCACCTAGCAGTCATTCTTTAGTTCTGATCCTTGCTCAAATCTGAGCTTCAAAATGGAAAAATTTAGCAAAAGCCTGACACTAAATAGCTTTCTCCTGCAGTAGGTATTCCTTTGCCTGATGAAAGACAGGTTGCTTTAATGCCAAACTTATCATGCACTCCAGAGGTCACCAACCTCGGCTCTGCACCAGATCTCAGAGCAGGTTCCAAAAGCAGAGGCCGTCCATCCGGGCTCCTCATTCCTGGGCTTGGAGCATTCACCAGTGGCTCTATGTGGATGGTTTCTCAGACCAAAGTTCCCTGAAAAGGTCTGTGTTAATCAGCTTTTCATTGATATTTTACAAGAGCAACTTAGAGGAGGAAAGATTTATTTTGACTCATGGTTTCAGAGGAGTCAGTACATTTTCAGGAAGTACGGTGTACATACTTTGTATGTATACCAGAACATGGAAGCAAAATGTTTGCACTGTTGCTGGGGTCCTTACCAGGAGATATGTAAGGCAATTTTTAAACTGAAGAAATGGATTTCTGTCAATAAAATGAA
Source organism: Aplodontia rufa (assembly GCA_004027875.1). Lineage (NCBI taxonomy): Eukaryota > Metazoa > Chordata > Mammalia > Rodentia > Aplodontiidae > Aplodontia > Aplodontia rufa. The sequence continues at coordinate 177,785 of PVKS010000384.1, read as the reverse complement.
GTTTCAGTCTGCTGGCCTGTTAATGCATTGTGAGGCAATAGCTAGATGGACTGTCCCTGTGCTTAGAGACTCTATTTAGGCTGGTCTGACTGCAAGACTGTGAACCCATGCACCACGTTTTCGGGGAGAGGTAGGAAGTCATCCTCAGGAAAATTTACAGCCCTTGACTGACAGGCAGGCCTCTTCTCATAGCAACAATTGTATGTAGCTGAGTTATTTGGTAAATAGCCACAGATTCATTTGTTTAACTGCATTAACAAATCCTAAGCCATCCTTAGGGAAGCCAGCCCCTCACAGATGATAGAATGTCAGCCACTGAGTGGGGAGGCTGGTTCTGAGAAGGGCCTCCTGGCAGCCCCCAAAACCACAGAATAAGAGCAACTTCCTGGTCTCACCTGCTACCCCAGAATTTTCTTTATTTCCTCCATAGCCATAGGGCTTCAATGAGCAAACCAAACAGAATTAGGATGTTTGTTAGACACCCCAACACATGCCACAATGGGGTGGGAGGAAGGGAGCCTGGAATCGGAATGCAGGAAGGAGAGGTCACATCTAATTACGACTGCTCTAAGGGGGACTCAGCATTCAAGGCCTCACAGGAAGTTCAGGACACAGGGCGCCCTCTGCCAATCCCTCTCCCTCCCAGCCCCACCGACTCTGCTAGGGCAGCCTGGGGCAAACTGACTGGTAGGGAATTGGGTAGTCAAGGAAAGCACTGTGCTCTCCCTCTCCGAGCCCTGCTCTAGGTAAATGTGTGTATTTAACTGAAACCACAATCACAAAGGCCCTTGAAATTTTCCTGGAAGCCAATTAAAACAAGGAAAGTCACAGTAGTAGATAAAATTAAACTATGTACCAATTCTCTTAGGCTTACAAGTCCCTGAATTGTTTGTTTACACATTAAGAGAGAGAGAGGAATAAAAGGGCTGTAGTCTTTTCCCCTTAATTGCTGTAATTATACTTGTGCCACCCACAAGAGAGAAGGTCGATCTCATTTCTAAAGGGTAATTGCTATAGGCTCGCTCTTCTTAGCGCTTTACAAGGTTTTTGTCATTTTGTGATTACCACTGGCCCATGGAGCTGCCAGTAGAATTTATTTTCCCTTTGGTGTATGTCCCCACCTCCCTCCCACCTTCCTCTCCCTCTCTCTGTCTCCCTCTGTCTCTCTTTCTCTCTCTCTCTCTCTCTCTCCTGCTCTGCTGCTGGGGTCCTTAACAAGGAGAGCTGACTTCCTCAGGATCAAAAGGGATTGCAGTTTCTGTGATCAATTGTATGTGGTCAGGCACTCTCAGAATCTCCCAAATGTGGAAGTCTCAAAAGACTGTAATCTGGATAATGGTGGTCTTTGCTGACCACATCCCTTAGGAAAGGCTTGGGAAACCTAGGTCAAAAAAACTTCCAATCTGTTGTCTGGCTCACATGTATTCAGTGCTGAATCGGGTCGGGCGTTTCCTTTGCGTTACCCGATACACAGCAATTTGAAGTATCACTGGAGCCTTCTATGCTTCTCCCTGAAAGTCTGCCTGAATCCTTTCCCTGTTTAATCGTGCAGGAATGCCGTACCAAAGACTCAGGGTCAGAAGGGCACAATAAATCAATCCAGATACACCCCTAATGAATGACAAATTAAACAGCATTTGTTTTAAGTTCATAGGTCCTTTTGGAAGATGCCTTTTTAGTGCAAGCAAAATTCCTGGGTTGCAGGTATAGGGGTGGGGTCTGGAGGGCTTTCAGTTTCTGGGCCTTTTAAGGCACAGTTTTTAAAAAATGCCAAAAATATCTTCAAAGTTAGTTTGTCCTACTAACTTGGTGCAGTGCTTTCTATATCCCTTGTGCTAGGACAGAATTTTCTGATTACTGAAGACTTTGGGGTGACCCAGACCTTGGCCCACTTTACCCCTTACCTAAACCTGCCGTTCTCAAGGCTGCAAAGATTGAGCTAAAACAAATCTTCTAGTCACATACAATTCTAGCATAATCATGGAGACACAGCCTGTGGCATTGAGACGATTAAAGCACCAAGCCCAGCTGTGCCCACTCCCCTCCCGCCCCCCTCCCTCAGCCCAGGGACTGGGATAAACTTGTTAGAGCTGCATCCGAAAGAATAGAAAAGCCTGTAGTGTTGCAGGCCCCTAAGCATTTTGGTAATAAATAATAAAAGGTATTTATTACACGTTACAGTGACATTGTGGAATTTGAATGCTGTTAACCATAACACTTTCTTCCTCAAATGTTAGAAAGAAAGAAAAAAGTATTAGGATCAGGGAGGGAGGACAGCAGGAGCAGTGGCTTTAAAACCTGAGGAATGTGGTAAAGAGAGCCTTGTGTGCTTTTTATAGTCATAGAATGGGGGAAAACAGGGAGAAAACATGGGCAGGAAGTCGGGGGATTAGGGCTCCAGGTCTGGTGTGGCCACTGTCTGGCTGTGTTGCCTCGGACTGTGGTACTGCCCTCGCTTGATTTTGGCTTCTCATTTATGTCAACAAGGCGCAAAACTTCTTCCTAGTTTATGAATTATTCTTTCAGTCCCCTGGGCCAGGTTTCCCTGAAACTCAGAGGCAGCTCTGCTGCACCATGCATCCTTTGAACCAGGCTCAGTGCTGGTGGATGGGCAAGGGACGGAGAAACAGGCCCTATGCATCCCTTGCCTCAGCACTGACTTACCAGCAAAGTCCTCCCTGTACTGAGTCCCCACAACAGTGCGGGAGTGCCTGGCAGGAGAGGGTAGTAGTTAAAAACATAGGCTCTGGAGTGGAGCTTTCAACTAAGGGGCTGTCCTTGAGTCACCTGTAACCAACTGTGGGAACTTGGGCAAGTTATTGAACTTCTCTGCAAAGGTCCTCATCTAGAAAATGGAGCAGAAAGGAGATTTTGAGTATTAATCTGAAAGTTAATGACAGGGTTTAGTAGCATTTGACACATACTTTCTCTATTAATGGAAACCAAAAAAAAAAAAAAATCAAAGGTAATAAAAATGTTTCCTAGAGCCCAGTCTCTATACCAGTAACTAAGGGTAAATGGTGGCTGGGAGCAGAAAAGCAGAAAGCATGCTTTGGATGCAGGAACCTATATTGAGCACATATCAGCTCTTCTGGACTCCGGCTAGCTAGAGGAGTTAGCACACAGCAAATCTCGGGATCCATGCCTGGATTCAAGAAGGACCAGAGAGGCTGCAGGAAATAGGAAGGAGAGACTCTGAAAACAGCTGGCAATTTTGCATTCATGCATTCATTTGGCACTGAGAACCTATTGCAATTTGGATTTTTAGTTATTTGCCATGTACCAGGTCTGTGCTAGATACATGGCAAGATTGCAGAGACGAATGACTGCCCTCGAAGAACTGACAGTTCACAGTGCTACAAGTGTGCTGGCAGTGACAATGGAAGACACAGTCAGAAGAAGGTAAGCACAGGGATTGTGAGAGTAGGGTGACTGATGTGACTTGCCTGCTGCTATGCTGCCGTTAGCACTAAAATTCCAACATTCCAGGAAGAGTCTCCTTCCCAGGCAAACTGGGATGTGGCTACTGTCATAGGAGGAACCAGAGGAGCATATAACTTACTCTTTCTGAGACAGGCTTCTTGACAGACAGGATGGCATACAAGGTCGTATAGGAGTTAGCCAGGCAAGGGTGATGAGGATAGGGAGTGGATAAGGATCCCAAGCAAAAAGCACCCCATGTGCAAAGACCTAGAGTCAAGTGAGACCATAGGAAGTGAGGGATCCTGGGGAGAGACAGCGGAAGGCCTCCACTGCATGGGCAGAATCGTGTCCTGTGAATGTATCCCATATCTCCTGAGTCTCTCCTCTGACTCATGCTGCTTGAGAGTGTACATCCAGAAAACCTTGCGAGATGCTGTCTGGTCAAATCCTATAATGAGCAGGGGAGCAAAGAGAACTGATTCTTTCCACTAAACCAAAAATTCATAACATCAGACTGTCCACTGGCAAAGTGTTCATTCTGTGTAAAAGATAAGTGGCCTGCAACTTTCCTGTCTATTTTGGTTGCCTTAATGAGTAACACAGACCACCACACAAGAGATTAGCCAGGTATATCCATCTTAAAGTTGGCCACAATGGATGTGTTTGCAGGGCCACCACCACCTGGCTGAGCCCGCGTGGAGATGCACATTTATTTTACTCTTCTAAGTGAGAAAGCCTCTTTCCTTGTGAGAAGTAGCACTTTTGCCCATACTCATGTGGGCCTATGGAAACAGGTGGGATATATTTTTTCCATTAAATATTAGCTCTATAAGAATGCTGTTTGTCTTAACTTGTTTCTGTCTTTTACCATGTATTCTGTAAATATGAACATTATTCAATCAAGAGAGCACTTGTTTAGCTTTTCAGCAATTGTTTCTCAAAGTGAATCACTTTGAGGAAGGTGATTTCTGCATTGCTAATCCTTTAAGTATGTGTTTCATCTTCTAATATTGGACTGGTATATGCACATTGGGAAAAACAACTTAGTATCTTTTCTAAAGCCTCTCCCAGAAAAAAAAAATGAGAGGAAAAAAAAAGTCTTGATATCACTTAATAAAGCTTTATGAGTAACTCGTTTACTACCATAGATAACATTGCTAATGCATGTTACTCAATGAAAGAAAATGTCCCAGGCTACACTTTACAACAGGCAGAAAACTTTGAACTGTCTTGCCAATGCTTTATACTAAGTGCCAAATCCTTATTACTTTCTTAGGCATTTATGTAATAACATGAATCATGATGCATCACTCTGGTATTCGGGTGGCTGCTCAGTGTTAAGTCCCCAAGACCTCCGTGGAGTTGACTTTATTTGGTTTTCCACTTCCGTTTCGTAGTGAGAGCCACATGAACTCAGACGTGAAGGCTCACAGGAGCCCGAGAGGGCGGCCCTTTCTGTTGCTGTTTTGGTTAGTCTCTGCTCCACAGTTGTGGGATGTGCAGACCCAAACGCTTCTTCAGAGACACTGAGCCTCAACTATCCCCATTTTCTCCAGTTTCCACTGCCACAACAAGAGGCCAGGGCTATCGTACAGAATTGCCCAGACAGTTGCAGACCTCTGGGGCGCTTGGGAGAAATGTGTCTAGAGTGTTGGGACATTGATGTATGTTTTCTAACTTTCCATATAAAGCCTGAGAGTTGGGCCAGATGTTAAACCCTGAGGGTGAGGGCTTTCCTAGAGATAGTCACCACACATAAAACCAGCCAGGGTTCTGGTGTCAGGTTTGTGACCTGATGGAAAGTTTCAATGTGTGGTCAGTACCTCTTCAAAGCCTATTTGAAATGCTGTGTTCTTCTCCTACGTTGTGATTTTGTTTGGCACAGTCGATCTATTCACCTTAAAAGTCTTAAATATTCTGGAAATTGTCAGGGATGGTGTTGAAAATAATTAGCCTCTGCAAAGAGGAAGGGTGATGAACATAAATAGCAACTGAAAGGATTATGGCTGTGATCAAAAGATGAGAGCATCAGCCCAGTGGAGCACCAAACACTTGCCCTGGCTGTGGGAAAGACAATGCAATGGCTGGTTCCTTCATTATTTGCTTAATAAATATTGCATGTCTACTATAAATCACTCAATTTGTGAGGCTCTGGGGGTACTAGTCTGTACAAAGCTTGACATGTTCTCTAGCTTCCTGGAGCTGATAGTTTGGTCTGGGAAACAGACAAGAAATCACATAAAAATACGTACATATCAATGTCGATATGTACCAAGCTCTGCTCGCAAGGTATTCATGGTCTATTAGAGAGAACAGAATTACCTGTCTTGACCTAGATGGGGATATTTTGATTGGGCCATTAACTAAAAGGTGAGAAGCAATTAAGTAGGCTACTGGAGGAGGGAAGAGTGCTTCAGGCAGGGAGAATAGCATGCATAAGGGAAGTTCAGTTAATTTTCCTAGTCACACAGTTAATAACTAACAGAGTCAGAGATGGGTATGGAGCTCTAGTGGCTCAGCAAAGATTCCGTACCGGACTAGCTCTGTCCCATGCACCTCAGGAATGGTGGACATGTTCTACAGACATGGTATTGAGTACAGTAACCATTAGCTTTATGTGGCTTTTTAGATCTTAGACTGTGGCTGGTATGACTGAGGAACTGAAATTTCATTTAGTTGTAATGAATTTAGATGTAAATAGCCAAATGTGGTTAAATATTGGAAGTTACAAATCTATACATACCAAACCCTCAACTAGCCCAGGTTACACGGGGCAGAAGGTTACTAAAGAGGGGAAGAAATGATGTCTTTCTGAGATGATAATAAGCACATTGACCTCAGGGATTTCCTTCATTCACTCACTCACTTAAAAGGGAAATATATACATGTATATCTGTTGGGTACCCTCTATGTTCCAGGCCCTGGGGATTCCCTAGCAAACAAGACCTAGCTCTGTTCGCAAGGTATTCATGGTCTAATAGAACAGGCTCATAGTTGTGACAGGAATGAGATGATGTGTGGCTGAGCTGAGGTGGCAGGATCTCTGTCTTCTCAGTCTGCTTCCAGTGGGAAGAACTGAGGGACCGTTCTTCTCTTCCTTAATCCTGAGTATGCTCAACCATACAGACAAATGTCATGGTTTCCAAATTCCAACTCCTCCATATCACAAGGCCTTGAAATAAAGGGAGAGGGCACTAAAACAATATACTATGCACTTTAAATAAGTCCTTCGAATTCAATACATCAGAAAAAGAGGTGAATTTTCATTTCCATGGACACTGGCCCTGCGTATGTATGCACTGACGTGAATTTATAGAAGTATGCTCTACTGAACAGTGTTCTTCATAATACGATTTACAGATTTTGGGACTTTTACTGAAGGATCTGGTGAGTGACATCAAATTTTAGTTAAAGCCAAGCTGTATTTTTATGGAACTTTCAGGCATTGAGTTTTGCTTCTCACCCAGGCTAAAGAGGGAGTTAATAACTTTTACATATTTTTAAAAAGCACTTTCTCACAAGCAATACTGCTCAAACACTTCAGCATTTAAACCTCCCTGCTATTACGTACAGAATGCCAACAGTTATTACATCATTGTAAAAAACACTTCCTGATACTCAATTAAATTCATTATACCTAAATATTCAATTCCTGCCAATACCCAATTTAAATCGTCACTTCAAAATAATTTGTTTCCGATTATCAGGATCTACTAAATTACCTCCTCAAACCAATCACCTGGAAAAACATTACATGCCAGGGAGAATAAAGAGACTTTTCTCATTATAATCCCAGGATACTTGCCAGGGAGCTTCTCTTTATGGCACACTGATTTTCCAACAGGTTCTGGCTCACAGCTTGTCTCTCCGTCTTGGAGACCCTAAAAAGCAAGAATCTGAAGGATGTGCCCCACTGAGCTAGTCAGTAACAATTATGACTGCTCAGCAAAATTTGCTGGAAGGGGGCGGTACTGTATTGAAAAGTACAGAAACAGAGGGCCCCTTCAGATACACTGAACGAGAATCATCAAGGAGGTCTGTAAATCTGCATTTTACAAAAATCGTCTCAAGGGATTCAGGAATGATTTGGTTAGAAGACTAAAAATACCATCTTTCTCAATTAGCACAGTTCATACTTCTACATTTATGATATAATTTTCAATTTCCGAAGTTTATCAGTGTCTCTTGTTCTTCTGAATTTGGCAAATATCTCCAAACTCCTTAATTCCAAAGCCGCCATCCCTCTTCTGTACTATTGCTGACAGGGACTTGCATTCCCACTGTAAATACTTCTTTAAATTTCCTGATGTGTTTCACTTGTTTCTTTGTCAATGTTTCTTGGATCTCACTCTTTCTTCCTGGGTTAAAATTATTTCTAGTTAAAGTATATCATTTGGTATTTCCATGAAGCTCTTAGAAGTAAACATTTTTAGCTTTTGGAAGTCTGAAAATATCTTTATTTTGATCTCAGATTCAAAAAGCTAAAATAACAGTGGTGTCCCTTTGGCACAGAGAGGAGATTCCATTGTCTTTGGGAATCCATTGTCATTAATGAGAAATCAGTTGTGGATAATATTCTCGTTATCCTCCCTTTAAAGAACTATCCTTTCTTCTTTGGCAACTTGTATCTTTATTTTCGTGTAATGCAGTTTCAGTGATATTAAAATACAGGTTTGTATTTAATTATCATGTTTGAATTCCATGTTCTTTTTCTGTCTAAGGATTCATAATTTTCTTTTAATTTGACAACATTTTTATATTCAGTTTTAATGTCCATCGCTTTATCTCTGTGAATGGTATTCTGAGAGTGATTTCCTCACACTTATTTGTAATTTTATAATTTTCTCCTCAACTCAACTTTGCAGTTTATATCTTTCAAGCTCAAACATTGACTTGCTAATGACTATTTCTCATTAGTTAATGACTAATTCTCAACTAGAATTTTTATTTGCCTCTTTAAAAAAATCCTTATCCCCCCCAAAAGTATTTCTCTTTGTCCATTTTACCCTTTTCTCTTGACTACTCCAAAAATAAAACACCTTCAAGAACCTCTTTCAGATTGCTCAGCATCTCATTTATGCATTTGCTCATCGTTATTCATGGGAGTGAGTTTCCTTATGTGCTTCTGAGCTCATCCCAATGACAGCTGTTTTCTGGGGGAAGCATCTCTATGGAAAGAGCCGAAGTTTGCTTGCAGGCCAGTTTTTATGTTCGCTCTCATTCCCATATCGCATAGATAGGTGAATCTGGAACCCACTCCCAGACAAAGTGATCTTGGGGTTTCCATTTCTTTCAAGTGACTTATTTGCTCTTAATCAATGCCACATCCCTGACTTGCAGACAGAGTTTTGCAAGTGCTCTATCAAGACAGAACTTCCCAGTGCACAACTTCAGGCAAGACCGTAGGTCCCACTTTGTGATTTTAATACCTATCCTGCACAGCTGATGCTGCCCTAACCCACAGCTGTGTTCCAGTTTCAACCTGTCCACAAGGAATTTGATCTTCAGCTTCCGCTTTGAGTTTTCTCTTAGAGTAGTGATTAAATGCACAGAGTCTAGATTCTGACAACTTGGAATCAAAATGTCAGCCTTGCCACTAAGTAACTCTGTAACTTTGGGGAAGTTACCTAACCTCTCTGTGCCTCAGTTTCCTCAGACCATAAAATGGGGAATAATAATTGCATCTTTATGGAGTTATGAAGGTCAAATAAGTTAATATATGTGAAATACTAAGAATGGCACCAGGCACGTGACAAACATGTGTGCACGGCCATTATTTCTTGCTTCCAAGCTTTTTAAAATACTAGACATTTTGTTAATAGTCTGTATATGCATGCATATTCTATGTTATTTTGTTAAATATATTTTATTATTTTGTATGTATATATTTGCTTTCCATGTTTTCTTTCATAATTAAAAATATGCATTATATATGAATTGTATAAGATTTCCATTCCGCTGGAGAAATTTGGCCTTTCTAAAGTGGAGAAGCAGTGGTAGCAAGCAGGATATGGGAAGCTTACATTATGTTCAGTTGCTATATACAGTATTTGGGGCCCCTGACTTCTCAAGGTTGAATTCTTTTTTCCTCATTAAAATGACTGGGCTCTGCTATCCTTCTGTACTTCCCATGGCTGTCACTGCTAATCTTCAAAAATTCGTCTTTATTTTGAAGGTCGTTGGAACTCCCGAGATGTTTAGATGTATTTGAGCTGGCAGGAGAATTATTTTACTTCATTCATTCCTACATACAAAAGGTTTTTTATTTTGAGTTTTACCATTTTATTTGACCACACCAGCAAGTCTGTTTAACTGAATGTGGTATTTTCACAAGGAATAATGATCTGAGGGAAGGGGGCCTGTTCCCGAAAGCGGGATTGTAGATGCTAGTCTTGGCTCAATTTCTGGGGTTTATTAAAAGAGTGTTTATAAAACCACTCTATTTGTATTTACCAAGAATATTAGTGGGGGAAAGGGGTAAAAAAATGGTCTGGGCCTCAAAACTCTCTGAGGATAAATCAATCATTAAGTAGATCGTATTTGTATGAATAACCAAGACTTGATGCAAAGTGTCAGCCTGCTCAGCTCCTAGCCACAGGTCAGCAAGGATTTAAACGTACAATCGACCTTCTCTCATTCCTCAGAAATAAATGGAAAGCTAGTCAGCTCACCAGCAAGCTGCTCTGAGGTTTCTTGAGTAGCAGGGTCTGAAGGAATTAGTCCACCAGCCTTGTGCTATCCTATAGCTTTCCTAGTCAATTAGAAGTTCTTGGGAGCCAACTTGCCTGTTCCCCTATAAAAGCAAAACTGGGTACCACATTTTGTGAGCTTTTGCCTGCCTGCCTTCTTCCCTTCTTCCTTCCTTCCTCTTGGGGCCCAGCAGTAGCTGTGTACATTACGGGACAGACACAGTTTGTCCAGACCCTTGCTATGCGTTAAACACCAAAATTTGGAAGAAAAATTCCCAAAGATGTCTTGAACTCGGGTAAGGGGCTCAATTGTGTATTCCATGAAATGGAACAAACTGCACGTGAGCACTTGTGCCCAGCTTGGGGTCTGGGGTTTAGGCAAAGGATGTGTAGCACCACAAAAGGTCACAGAGCCAAAGCAATGAACAACCATGACTCTCAGAATTCCTCTCCGCATGGCCTCCTTCAGTCTACAAAATGCTAAGTGGGTAGAGCTCCTAACACAAGGCTTGGCTTTGATGTGTATTAAACTACATGACTGACTTGAGTGGGTTCATTCTGATTTCATTCAACCATTTTATCAAAGGAAACCACTATATGGTGGATAGAAAGTTTAGACTTTAGAATTTTAATCCCAGCTGTGTTAAAGTAGCATTAATTCACTTATCAATGAATTCACCAAATATCTAGTTTATACCAGGTAGGGTAGTAGGCTCTGGAGATTTAATGAAGTATCATGCAGATGCAGATTCTTGCAATTTACAAGTTTTGTGCCCATAACAAATAACTTTGCCTCTCTGAGACTCATTTTTTTTCTACCCGTGAAATACATTTGGAAGACTAAATGAGGGAAATGTAGGGAAAGCTGCTTTGTAAGCTCTAAGGTTTTATATATATTGGAGATATCACACACACACACACACACACACACACACACACACACACACAAAGTCTTCCAGTTATTAAAGGATCTGTGAAGTTGGACAACAGAAAACATGACCTAAATCTTCATATTTCTCCAAAGGGGAGGTTTCTCAAAGATGTACTCGAGAGTGAATTAGGACCTTGAGAATATGAGACTTCCCTCCGAATTTTTGGGAAGACATGGGTTATAATTATAAACAGACCTGCACATTTTTCACTTTCTTCTATGTGCATGCTCTTGGACTTCTGTAGCAACACTGCTACAGAAAGAAAGGCTTCAAGGTCAAGGATGGAGACATGACAACACAGGAGCCCAGGAATGCACAAGGAGTGCATCCACCTGCAGCAATACCTGAAGCAGGCTGGTCCTGTCAGCATCCTCCATCCAGGCCCCAGGAAGCAGGGGCCTATGGGAGGAATGGCTTTCAATGGATACTTAATTCTTGCAGGAGGAAGTATTCCATGTCCGTATTTCCAAAATCATCCCAAGGTGGACACTCTAGACAGGGTTGGACAGAGAGAGACAGAAGATCAGAAAATCTGGATCAGAGACCACAGAGCTGCAGCTGCACCTCAGTTGTCTGTGGCTCCCTCTTTACTAGACCAAGGTCGTGTGAAAGGTTAAAGACAAAGACAAAGTGTATTACTCTCTGAAGTATTAAAATTTGACAGGGGGGGGGAATTTGAAACAATAAAGAGGACTAGAGTGACAAATTAGCATCATAAATCCATCCATTTCTGCCGTATCAATTACTACCACCATGACAGAACCATTAGCCCTTGCCTGGGATATGGGCAAAGCTCTTCCCAGCTCCCCTTTGTGTGTGTGTGTGTGTGTGTGTGTGTGCGCGTGTGTGCGTGTGTGTGTGTGTTGGGGGGTGATGAGAGATTGAACCCAGGGTTTCCCACATGCTGGGCATGTACTCTACCACTGAGCTACACCTTTTCAAGCTCATTTTATTTTATTTTGAAATGGAGTCTCACTATGTTGCCCATGCTGGCTTTGAACTTATGATCCTCCTGCCTCAGCTTCCTTAGTAGGTCACAGTACAGGCATGTGCCACTGGGCCTGGCTTGCTCTCTGAATTTCAACTCTCAACTTCCTTTAGTGTATTTTTCCTACAAAAGCCAGTGCTTTTATCAGTTAAAGTCAGATCATGTTTATCTTCTCTTAGAAACTATTCTGTCTTTTGCAAACTTTCCAAGCTCCTTTCTGCCTCAGGACCTTTGCATAGGCTGTTTCCTCAGTCTACTTTATTCTCCTCATTAGATCCAAGAGGCTCCCCTCCCATCTTATCTAAGGCAAAATATTCCCTGCTTTCTTTTTTCTATTACCAAACTTTGGTGACGTCTTTCAAAGTACTTGCCCTAGTTTGTAATTTATGTAATTAATTATTTGCTCATTTTCTCTCTCCAAGCCTAAACTAAAGCTCCAGGAAGGAAAAAATCCACTTATGTTTACTCACAATACCCTATTGCTTGAAACTGAATACTTATCAAAGGAATAAATATAATTTTGAATTTCTTTGCCCTTAATTCTTACAGGGCCATGGTTTCCCCACACCCCATACTTTCCATTTGGAGTTGCTTCAGTCTGGACTGCTTTTCCCTTGGCTGATCTCCAGACTCCTACTCATTCTGCTTTAAGAACTAACATCACCATTTCTTTTTTTGTGTATGTGAAGATTTCTCTTGTATTCTTATCTCTCTCCCATGTCTTCTTCCCATACCCACATAGACCTCCATTAGCATTTATTACACCATACTGTAATTATATATTTTTGTTTTTGTACCCTAGGGACAAGAAATGTATCTCATTCTTCTTTGCATCTTTAACACCCCTATGATGTCTGGAACACAATGTTCACATTACATTACATTTGTGGGCCTGGGACCCATGTCCCAGAAAGACACGAGGCCCAGGGAAAGCCAGATTCTGCCAAGTGACAGGGTTGCTGGCGACTGTTGTCTGTCCTGAGTTTTTCCTGCTGAACAAAGAACCATCTATGAACAGGAGAAGGGATGCTTCCTCCCCTCCACCCACCCACTTGGAGGTGAAAGCAGCCTGTGTCCATGCCTAGATAGGGTTTTCCCTTCCTTTGAGAGGAGAACATTCTTCAGGCAAATTTTCAAGCTGAAGTCATCCAGAACAAAAGCTGCTTGCCAGCTGTGGCCCAGTGGCCCTGGTCCCCTCCCCCAGCAGCCCAAGGCTGTTACTGCCTGATGGGAGAAGGGTGTGAAGGCTTCCCTAGAAACATCTGGTCAGGGCCACTGTCAGCTGGTGAGTCCGAGACCAATGAATGAGTTCCTCCATGTGATTGCTTGGGACTGCTGGGGGTGCCTGAGCAGCAGAGAAGGTGAGGAGGAGGCGGGGCCACAGCAGCTCACAGGGTGCCAGGCACAGTTCATCTATTCCCACTTTCCCCAGTGGCCACCACTGGGCTTCTGCTTGGCCCAGTGGGGAATCAGGCCCTTGAAAAGGAGGTGCCATTCCTGGGGGCTAACTACACCAGGGTGTGAGAGGGAGGCTCTAGGCAATGCGAGCAGGGAAACTAGGTGTGTGTTCACTAACGGAGGCCCATGTTTCTGCCAAGATATCGACACTTCTGTTTTTTGTTTTTGTTTGTTAAAGAGAAAGAGACAATGAGAGTGAGTGCATAGAGATAGAGAAAGAATCAATTTTATTTAGTTTTTCATCTGGTTTTCATTACTCTGACACTTAGTTGTATGTGTGGTGCTGGGGTTTGAACCCGGGTCCTCATGCATGCCAGGCAAATACCGTAACCACTGAGCCACTATTCCAGCCCTTCACTCCTCCACTTCTGTTAATATTCTCTCTATCTCTCTTTCCTTTTCTTTTTCTTTTTTTGGGGGATACCAGGGATTGAACCCAAGGGCACTTAACCACTGAGCCACACCCCAGCCCCTTTTTACACACACACACACATACACACACATATGCAAACAGGATCTTATTGTTTCTTAGGGCCTTGAGACAGGGTCTTTTTTATTCTTCTTTTTTTTCAGGGCTGAGGATCGAACTCAGGGCCTTGTGCGTGCTAGGCAAACGCTGTGCCATTGAGCTAAGGGTCTTATTAAGCTTCTTAGGGCCTTACTGAGTTGCTAAGGTTGACTTTGAACTCAGGATCCTCCTGCCTCAGCCTCCCGAGCCCCTGGGATTACAGGTGTGCACCACCATGCCTGGCAACACTGTCTCTCCTGACCACCTTCCCAAGGAGGCTCATGTTCATCCATCTGCATCATCCCTCCCCTCAAACACAGGGCTAGGACACCTGGACAATATCCTTCTCCCTGTCTTCTGACAAAGACTTCTGAGGGACTGTGGAAATGGATGGTAATACCTAGTTACATTCATGGATGATTTTTATTTTGTTTTATTTTGAACTGCAACTTCTCTTGAAGACCACGGAAAATTTCAAAGAAATAAGTAAGGATTTTAGATTTTGTGGGTAGCCTTTAGGGTAGACTTACCTTTCAAAAATTCCTTACACCATGGCCACCTAGACACCGAGTCACTGCCTCCTGGCTTGTTTTTCCCTCTCCAGGTCTTGAAGCCTACAGGGAGGAACCTGAGTTTGGATTGTAGGAGTGTCCAGGCTGGCTAGTGGATTGTCCATAAACTAGCTGCCCCTCAACAGAGTGGATGTTATCTTAATGGCACTGATAGATCAGGCGTGTCACACATCATTAAAATAGCTGATTGATTAGAAGAAAATAATTAGCTTGCCCTGCCTTGTTGGAAAGCCTTTTGACATACCGAGGAGATATGGAAGGGACGAGGGGTCATCCATCTTTTGATCATTTGTTTTCCCTCCAAGGTGATGAAAAAGGTCCTGATAACCATTGGGGAAGGGAAGGAATATAAACAAGTCTCAGTTCTTCTCTGCCATTTACTCAGAGGGAAGCTATCTGCAGGCTTTCCGGAGTGCGGTGTGTTTATTCCAGTTACATAGATACACTCCTTTAAATCAAACACTCTGTTAGTGCCTTGCAGTTGTAAATCAGTGGTTCTTTTCAAGTGACTTGATAGAATGTGATATTCTGCTTTCCCTTGACAGGATATAAACATAGAAACCTAAATATTATAATCAAGGCCAGCCATTGGCAGGACTATGAAGAAGGGCATAACATTCTAGTGGCTTCTTTGTGCCCTTCGTGTGTCCTGTGGCTTCTCACCCTGAATGTCCAATAGTCAATCTCTTTGTCCACTTGGGAAAGAAGTTCATACATTTTTATATTCAGGAATCATGTGGCTTAAGGTGATTTTGTGCTTAGAAACATTTACATTTTAGCCAAAGGCACAAAGAACCTTGAGCCCAAGCATGTCTTAAGAAAGGTATTTTGCTGGGGTGATGGGCCCTGTCAGTGTCCTGTAACTGTACATTCTGTCCTTTAATCAGCCAAGTGACCCTGGCACATTACTTAGGGTCTCCACAACCATTGAACAAGAGTGTTGCAAAACTTGCAGAAGGTAGGAGAAAATGCTTAGCCACTAAATATAGTTTTCTTCCTTAAAAACAATCAGAAAGTCTAAATTTTTTCCTGAATATAATTTGCTGACTACTAATTCTTAATTAACTTGTAAAACTTTTAAAAAGATAATGTTATTGACTTTTATCTGAGTATACACATAATACATGTTCATGGTGGAAATTTTAGGAACAAAAAAGAAAAAAATACTGTAAGTTTTGTTTAGGTAGAATCACCCATTTTTAAAAAAATTTTAATTTTCCAAGTTTTTTTCCAATGCACATGCCCATCTCACTTTTTTTTATTACAAATTTTGGTTTTCATTTCTTCTTTAATATATCATGAGCCCTTTCCAGCATCATTAGACATGTGCTGTGTGTGCGCGCACGTGTGTGTGCGCGCGCGCGCACCCACGCGTATGCGCACACATACACGCACACTATAGTTGTTGCCATCACTGGGAGAGCCTACTAGAAAATGAAACTTGAGAGAGAACGTTCAAGTTCCTTTTCTAGAACACAGGTCCATCACTGGAATGACTGCTCTTAGGGCAGACCTAGGGGCCATCTTTTTGTTGTTATTTTTAATACTACAACTTCTATAGCTGATTCTGGGAAAGATCTTGAGTTCTTATTTGGATTTTGTCTCTGGCATGGAAGAATATAGGTGTAGGGATGTAGGATGGTTTTGGACTTTTTTCTTATTTCTCCTTTTGTTGTACAGAAATTCTCTTTGTATTTGGTGACAAACAACCACGTTTCAAATGTAGTTATTGGAAAGCATCCTTCAATCCCTACAACTGACCCAAAGCAGTATAGATATACACATAAAGGAAGAGGACTTCCCCTCATTCAGGACTAAGGACTGGGTGAGCTTCAGTATGATATGGGTAATTTTTAGATTTTGTGTTACTTAATTTCTCCATGCCTCACTTTCTTATCCTGAAAAATATGGATAACAGTAGCACCTCCTTCTTTGGTTTTCTGGGGTAATAAATGAATGGAAACATTGGAAGTGTTTTCAACATCACCTGGCAAAGATTGAGTACTCAGTAAACCTGAGTCACCACCATCACCATCACCACCTGAGGTGCCACCATCATTGTCATCATCATCATGGGCTTTAAAATATTTTCCAATATTTGGTAGCAAGCCCAGCCACCCATGCACACAACATTTTGAAACACCCATTTTCTTTTCATTTTGTGGTACTGGGCATAGAACCCAGGTCTTTGAGCAAGCCAGTCAAGTGCCCTGCCACTGAGCTACATCCCAACATCACATAGCCATGAGAATACAGCTTCTTAGGACAGCAAAGTAGAATAGGGTTGGAGGTTTAGTTAGATGCCAGGAAAAGAAGCTTCTAGTTAAAAGAGAAAGGGACAGAAAAGGAAACTAGGGTCAAGAGGAGCAGAAAGGCAATTGTGAGAAAGGAGGGAACAAATTACGAAAACAGCAGAATTCAGGCTTGGGAAAGGCCTGGCAGGGAATCTAAAGAAGCTCTGTAGGATTTGATGCGAGGTGAGGACTGAGACCGGCTTACTCTTATCACCATGAAGAGGGAGCTCAGAGTCCTCATTTCCCGTACCTTTAGCTGGTCTGGAAAAGGAGTAGGAGACTGGGAGTAGGGAGCAAAGGCAGAAACTGGAAGATGAGGAAACAGGCTTGGAAAGATAAGTCAACTTGTGAATGCGCTAATGTTGGTAACACAGACCTAGAGCTCCGTTTTCAGGACATCCAGCCTTGTCCTCAATATACTTCTCTATCCCTTCTGCTAATTTCTTTCTTTACTTGGAGACTTAAATGTAAAAACTGACCCAAGAGCTTAGAATCTGTACCTTGGCCATTAGGGTGGCCACATATTAAGGGTGGAACAAAAACACTGTCCATCAATGACCTTGGAAGATTGGGCAATACCCTTGTGTCACACCACACCCCCTGTGTCACCCCTCCACACACAAAGCCTCCTCAAATTAATAGCTCTTGGTATTCCCTTGTACAAGAGGTACTGTGTGTTGTGTGTGTGTGTGTGTGTGTGTGTGTGTTTGCGTGCGTTTATAATGTGCTAGGTGCTACGGTTTGCAAATACTGGCCAGACTTAGTATTTTTTAATGTGCAAAGATATCTGTATTATTTTCCTGCCACTCATTGTACTGGATGATTAGCTCAAATTTGGATGTGTGCCCTCTGAGGGAATCCTTTGTTTTGGTACTGGGTATTGAACCCATGGGTGCTTAACCACTGAGCCTCATCCTCAGCCTCTTCTCTTTTATTTTATTATTTTGAGACAGAATCTCACGAAGTTGCTTACATCCTAAGTTGCTGAGACTGGGTTCACACCTGTGATCTTCCTGCCTTAGCCTCCTGAGCATCTGGGATTACAGGCCTGTGCCACTGTGCCCCGCTTGTTTCTTTTTTATTTTAAGTGATTGGAAGCAAACCTTCTTTGTTGTTCCTGGTACTCCAAACTCTACAGAGTTTCTTTCTAGGATTCTGGCACCATAGAGACCAGGTTAGACTTCCTTTGCTCAAAGAACTGTGATGGAAGATAATGTAATGATTGGAACAGTGGAAAAACAGAACTGACAGTCTTTGATTAATTAAGACTATTTAGTTGTACCTATCTGCTCTCTGACAGACATTGCAACCCTAGAAATAAACACTCCAGCAGCGAGCAAAGATTGAAAAGCCAGGGAAAACCATTGGGCAGTGCTGGCTAGTGCAGAATCTGACATGAGTGCTTAAGAAGACGCTTTGCTCCTTAAGAGGAGGGTTGGTGTAGATCAAGGCACTTTGAATTTGTCTAATTTTTGTTTCTAGAAGTGATATTTTCTTCCCACGTCAAAACTGCAAAATACTAGAGAATGTAAGTAGGAATGTCTTTGTGGTTATGAACTTGAAGGAAATGATGACAATTTTGAGAAACGTGCTAAAATATGATAACCTTCATTTTCCTCGTACCGCCCCAGGTAGCAGTCTGGAACCTGTTCAGCCTATAACCTGAAGCAGAGAGCCTGTGGAAGCTCCCTTTGTCCACCTCCGCCCCGTCCCTGGAGTCACCCTGGAGCTATGCAGCTCCCCACCAGTAGGTGGCGTGTGGTGCCAAGCTGGCAGAACGCAGCGCAAGCAAGACTCTGGGAGCCCGGGAAAGCCGACTTCCCTCCGCTGAATTCTGAACTTCTGTAAGGAATAAAAGTGCTCGTTTTAACTGCTAGGTGTTGTGCTTGACGCTCTGGCTATTTATTTTTATTATATTTAGCTCACCTGTGATATAATCAGACCCATTTCACGAACTGGAAATGGGTAAGGCGCACCATTCCTTTCCCAGGACTTGCCCAGGACACTGCAGAGCACCTCGAAGGATGGATGCTGAGAAATGGAGCAGCAGGCCAGGCAAGAAACCGAGTGTGGGAAGGACAATGCGAGCAGCATTTCCTACGTGACTGTGACCCGAGAGTGGAAGCAGATGCTCGCTGCGAGCAATTTCTTCCTCCCCGCCCTTCCAGGGGCTCGGAACCAGAGTGCAGTTTCCCGGGGTGCCTGCTGCTGGGAAGAGGGAGGGATCGCCCAAGACATTGCTTGGGGTTTCGAAAATAGATTATTTCCACACTTACCAAACACAATTTAATTGACTCTCCTTGTTTTAAGTCCAGTAACCTTAGCCCTGCCGTCCGCTAAACCTGGTGTCCAGGAGCCCAGAACTTCCCCAGAGGACAAATTTCTCCTCTTCTTAGGGGAAAGGGGAAGTGGGAGGAGAGGGTGGAAGGATGTTGCTTGGCTGCAAGGTGTAGATGCGGGAACTTACCCATTTGGCTACTCTACCTTCCACAGCTCTTCAGCCAAACCTCTTTCATCCTCCCCCACCTCCACTACAGTTTTTGGTGCCTCTAAAGCCTTTCACAGTTCTGGGGAGGTAAAGGGGGGGGGGAATGCTCATTAAAAGAATCAACACCCTCTTTAGCAGATACCTGACATTCTGTTAAACCTCTACTCTACATCATCATTTCCTGAATGGTAAGTTTTACCTTCCCAGGGCAGAATTTCCCAGCACCCCTTGCAGCTGGGGAGCAAACTAAGTCCACTCACTCAAACCTATCCACATGAAGCTTTGATCTGGAGGTCAGCAGCAAGGGCAAGAAGATTGGGCTGTGAACATCCATTTTGCAGGTGAAGGTGGCAGCAAAGAGCAGTGGCAGCAGCCCCTCATCAGGCCACTTCTGTGAGATTCTGTGCTTTGTTCCTATCACCTTAACTTCAAGCTCCTTTTTCCCTAGAGCTCCCATTAAGTCACTGAGCTACAAAAAACTTTTGATAAATGCGTTTTCTGTTTAAACCAGCCTGCATGCATTCATTAGTTTTCAGTAATAACAGCAAAATGAAAACAAAGGAAAGAAAAGAAACTAACAAATTTGGACCGTGACAGTAGCAAAGAAAGGTGAATACAAAAATCTATCAGAACCTAAAATGCAGAGTTGGTCATACGTGTGTTTTGTTGTGCACCAAGAATTACACACCAGCCATGCTAATTTTCCTATGGGAGGTTCTCTCTGATTAGCCTCACCTAAGATGGAGAGAAGCTCCATGACCTGAAAGGCTGACAAAGCCAAGTACTTGCTTACTCCCCTCACCCATCTGAGAAGCTGTTAGAGACAACAACTTAACTAGAAAAACCCTGAGCCTTTCTCTCATTAATTAAAGATCAAACCAACTAGAAAAGGTATAGCGGTGTCTCCTTAGGAGATGCTATGATTTCAAATATTCCCGAAGAAGTGGACATTGAAGGACTAGAAAGGGATAGATCCCTGATACTGGAAGTAAAGGGAGGGAATCTTCACCTATATTCTGTGTATACGGAATCTTTGGATATTTCCCCACGCACACGAAATCGATAGGAAGCAAACAGAACAGAAGCCAACCAAGATTGTTAGGGAATCACATTGTCGAAGACACCTCAAACCTGCCTGACCACAGCCTGTAATTTTTATCCTTAAAACAAATTCCAAGTTTCTAAGTCTGCACTAGCATCAAGAGGTCTATGAAAGTTATGCCTCCCCTTGAAAGCTGTTGCCCATCAAGGATGCATCCATAGGGAATAATTAACAAGGAGATGACCCCAGAAGGCAGCTTCTAAAATCATCAACCAGGCAATACTGGCCCTGGGAGGGTTTCCTGTTTGCTACTGATCAGTGACTGCTGAGTGTTTATCTTCCTTCTACCTTTTAATTAGGAAGTTTAAAAATCTCAGTTACCCTGTTTCTTCTCCACCACTGTTTAACAAGTGTGTTAGACTTATCTTTGAGCTTTGGGTTTTCAGTAATGATTTTTAAAAATCACTTGCTATAGTTTGGATCTGAAATGTGACCCAAAGGCCCATATGTTAAAAGCCTGGTCCCCAGCCTAGCACAACTGGAAGGTGGTGGAACTTTTAAAAGGTGCTGCCTCATTGGAGGAAGTTGGGTCATTGGAGGTGTTCCCTTGAAGGGAATATCGGAACCCTTCTTCTCTCTGTTTCCTGGCTGCCATGAGGTGAGCAGCTTTGCTCCACCGCAAGTTCTTTGCCATGATTTTATGCCTTCCCACAGGGCCAAAGGCAATAGGGCCAAGAAAGCATGTTCCAAAATCTCTGAAACTGTGAGCCAAAATAAACCTTTTCTCCTGATAAGCTGATTTTCTTAAGTATTTTGTCAGCAACGGAAAGCTGACTAACCCATTGGTGTGAAGAAGAAGCTTCAGAAGAAGCAAGACTCCAGAATGAGAAGAGATGTGGTGTGGACTCAAAACACTCAGATACCTTGTCAAGGACTAAGACCTGGGGGGCTCAGATGCCAGAAGAATCATTGTGTTATCCTCTTACCTGCTGGCTGTAGGGGTGTGTGTGCGCGCGTGTGTGTGTGTGTGTGTGTGTGTGTGTAAGTGTGCTTAAATGTATTTATTCTTTTTTTTTTTTTTAATTGTGGTTGATGACCCCGGACAGGGGAAGTGATCTAGAATGGATTAGGGTAGATGGATGATAGGACAGACACTGAGTTGGTGAATTGTCATTTATGAACAGCAACTTTGTTGAACCTCCCTCTTCTGTTTGCCCCTTCTTCACTGCTCCTCTCAATAGCTTCCTGCCCAGACTCCGTCAAAAGGGCCCCATCCTCCCTCCCAACCCAAAACATGCAACATAAACTAATCTAGAGAAGCTGCGGTAAAAACGGAAGTGGCTCAAAGCCCTTGGCAGGTATGGGCAAGGCGTCTGGAATAGCGGGTGGCTGGGCTGGCTGGGGGTGGGAGCAGCTTCCACTTTCTGGATTAGCACTAGCTCAGAGCTCGTCCTTCTGCTGACTGTTCATCCCCACAAGTGTTGCCTCGTTCCTTTGACTTCCTTTGTTTCTGCTCAACTTCATGAGATAAACGAATAATAATGCAAACAAAAGTAAATAAAACCAAAATTTATGGGCAGAAAGCTTAGAGAAGCCCAGGAGGCTTTTGTGCCAAGGTGATTCAAACAACTTTAAAACCTCAGGGTTCTCAAATTTGAGAGTTTTGGCTATTTCTGCCAACTTCTACCACCCCTACCCCACCCTTATCAATCCCTGGTTCCTCTCTCTTTCTTTTCCTGCTTGACTCCAAAGGAACTTTCTCAGCCGAAGCCTCCCAGTTGTGCCCACAATGAGATGCGGAACAATTTGCCCTTTACTTTCTGCCCTCCTCTACCAGATTTGATTCTGATTTATCTTTTTACACCCCATAGACTAGTAAAGTATTATAATAAAGACTCTTTCTCCTCAGGATGCTCATATAGTTGTTAATTGTCCTTTAGCCTATGACAGCTAATTAAGTCAGTTGCTTTGTTCTGTTCAATTTTTACTTATTGCTAGAATAACTATGTTATGGCAGAAGGTGCTTATAAAATATTTTTTAAAAACTTAGAGAAGAACAAAGGAAAAAGTGAAAATCTATAGCATCCAAAACTTGGTGTCTCTAAGGATAGCCCATGTCTTCTAAGCCTCAAGCTCCTCTCTCTAATCAAAGGACTGTGGGTTTGACTTTTTAGGCTGTCTCTCTTAATTTGAGAGAAATATGGATGCTGCTTGAGATCCAAAGAGGCATTTGTCAGCATTAAGGGCCTCCCTCATCTCCATCCATGCCTACAGTATTTGGCAGGTGTTCTTCATAGTTCGTGGTTTGGGATTATAGCTGCTTCCTTGTTTCATTCATGATGGGGAGATTTTTTTCCTTCTATTTTTGTTCCATTTATTGTTTTCATTGGATTTTTTTTTTAGGAAGAGGACTGGCTTACATGTTTTTACTCTGCTGTCTTTAACAAGAAGACACATTTTTCAAAATAATTAGGGCTGCTTTTTTATTTTTCTACTTCAAGAAAAAGTGAAGGGAAGAAAGCACCCAGTTCTAGCTAATTTTAAGCTGTTGAGGTTCCTGATAAAAAGGACTTCCTGCACTGCAGTTGTTTCTGTTCTGAAGATGGCCTTCCCTTGGCACTGGCACCCTGCTTTGAATTTTCACAGAGAGAGGTGGCCTAGCTCCCTGGGAGCTATCAGCATCGATCGCCCATGCTGAGCGAACAGACTTCAAATTATGCCAGCTGTAGACACTTACACAGCCCATGCAGGGAGGACGCAGGCCCTCACCCAAGGACGGAGCAGAGTTCTACTCCTGCAGAGGCGCAGCAGCCTGCGGGAAAAGGCAGTCTGCAGGTTGCACAGCCCTCCTCCTGCCTCTGTGACCGTCCAGAACCTTCTCCATCACCCAGATACCATCTGGGGAAGAAGAGGGCAGGGGAGACCCTCAGGAGGTAGAGATCAGACTCTGCCTTGGAATGTCCCCTTTTTCACCCTGGAAGAGGCTGCTACTTCCCAAGTTTACGTTTATTCCCGCTACGAAGGAAAACTTCAGAGCAAGACTAAATCAGTGATAGAAAATAAATAAGCTTCTGTCTCTGTACATCTGATGCATAAAGTGTGAATCTTAAACCCGTGCCCTCTGCCATTTTAGCTTCATCTTTCAGCAAGAGAGAAAACTGCACGGAGCTGGGTGTTGACCTTAGTTTGTTCCTGGTTCTGCCACTTGCTGTGTGATGTTGGTTAGGCACTTACTTACTCAGCCTCCTAGTTTTAAATTTCATCAGCTCTAAAATAAGGGCTGGACCAGATCAATGATTTTCAAATGCTCCTTTTATTTTGCTTTTGTTGTTTTTGGCTAGAGAGCCCTTTTGTTAAACAAAATCTTACTTAGATGGCCAGTATATTAAAACAGATACAGTTGGGGTTTCCTCTGGCAAATGCAGAGGAAGTGTCTGGGACCACATGCATTGGCAGACCCTGAGGGATGCCCCAGGAATAAGTCGACCTCCACAGAGCCCTTCCTGGGCGCTTGTGATGACAATCACTGAAGACTATGATGTCTGTGGTTCTTTTTTATTCTAATCTCTAATGATTCAATTTCTGGACAAGGCTGGGAGTAGCTGGGCAATGGCATGGAATAATCTGTTATAGGGTCCTTGGACATCTGAGAAGACTGGTGCTGAAGCAATTATCTTAACGTTAAAACAAAAAAAAAAAAGTATTTCCAGAGCTTCATGGTGATTGAAGTGTCTCTCACTTACAACAACAAGAATGCTGAACTTGAAAACAATAACAAAACCTTCAGTTAACCTTGAACTAGCAATTGGGTTGCCATCTTATGACCAGCAGGGCAGAATCATGTCCTGGGCCCAGCAGCAATTGAGCAGGGTGCTATGGCTGGTAAAAGAGTTTGCTCCAATATCATGAACTATTACAGAGAATCATGAATTGCTTTTAAACATTCACTGTCATAAATAAGATATCGAATTTACAGTCAGCTAACCAAAGTCATGGAAACTTATCCCGCAGAACCTACCACACACCCAGGGCACTTTTGTACATGAAATGGACAAGGAAAATGTTTGGGACAAACAATCTGAATTTTAAGAGCAGATCAAAAGTCATTTCAGCAGTGGGGAAAGCCTGTGGGCACTTTGGCGGGGGGTTACCAAAGAAGCAGGCATCTTCCCCGCCACTTCACGGACTTATATTTTAAGAAGTGCAGCCATTCCAGTCCATGCAGAAAAATACTCTCAAAGGAATATTTACAATGTGGATCTTATATTAAACATTTGGTTTTATATGCTTAAATATTTATAAAAGCATATGTGGAATAAATTTTAGCCCACAAACCAAAGTGTGCAAAACATATCAATTTCCTTATTTTTTAAAATCAACTTAATTTTCTGACTCTTGACTCCATTTTTCATCTAAAATGGCAAAAACATCTATTTCCTCCTTGTTAGGGTCTCCCTCTTCTTCCCAGAACCCGGAAGGGTCACTGAGAGTGAGGACAATAGAAGAAGGGCGTGAATCTCCAGTCTTCCAAGGTACCACTGGCATCCCACTGGGAAGCCCACAGTGATGCCCTGGGTTTTGGTGGCGCCATTTGGGGTCAGAGGACTTTGCAGAGCATGCTGTCCAGCCACAACAAGCAGCCATTTCTGCTGAGTAGTAAGTAGCTTTGTGGACACAACGTCTGTGTAGTCTCCATGTGTCCCACCTCAGAAGGACCCTGAGCTTGTGTTGTTGTAAGGCTCTGCGGTGGCTGTCTTGAAATTTCAAGAGGCTTCCCGATTTCATTTTGCACTGGGCCTTGCAAATTGATCCTGCCAGTAGTCCCCACCTCCTCTGCTCACTTTCCTCATGGGGTCTGTAGCTTCTTCCTCCACCACATTAGGCAGAAAAGATTCTATTTCTTACTCTTTTCCCTCCAATGCCTTTGCCCCTTTTCCCTGCAATCTGGAGTACTTGGTATTAGTTTTCTTTTCTTTTCTTTTTTTTTTAAGAGAGAAGGACAGTGAGAGAGAAAGAAAGAGAGAATCAATTTTATTTAGTTTTTCATGTGACCTTCATTGCTCTGACACTTTGTTGTGTACGTGGTGCTGGAGTTCAAACCCAATCCTTGTGCGTGCCAGGCAAGCGCCGTAAATGCCAAGCCACCACTCCAAGCCCCTTGGCGTTATTTATTGATAATGACTTTAGGATTTTTACAAAAGGCAGGAAGTGCCACAAACCAGCTCAGGGGCCTTCCATCCCACAAAAATTCTTGAGTCAAGGAAGCATATATAAAAGGGACTGGTTTTTCCTTGAAATGGGAAATGAAGAAAAAAAAACTGATAAGAAAACCCACACCTTAATATTTCACTAAATGTTTATGCCACGTAGATGGTTGTACTTTAACTTAAATGTTTATAATGATTTTGTCACTTGACGTGGGACTTTGGGACCAGAACCCCAACGCATACTGCTGCATCTATTCAAAGCAGAGACACAGAGACCTCAACTTTGTGTTCTGTTAGTAGGGCAAGTACATACATCATTGCTCAAACTAGGACACTTGAAAGAGTAATCACACTGGAGCAGTAAGTATGAACTGGGACCACTCCAGACAAACCCAGATTCGTGGCAACTCCAGCTATCAATGATGGAGCTAGGTTTTAAATCCAAGTCCGTGTGACTCCCACTGTGTTGATATTAGCTAGCATCATCTGTGGCCAGCTCAATCAATTCACCATGACCACTTCATTCCCGTTTATTCTGCTATGGTCCTGTTGAAATGGCCTGAGAAAGGCTGGCTTCACAAGCGGAGAACAGTATTCATGAGAAGCCCAAGAACCGCATTCCTCAGTTGCAATTGGCCAGTGCTCCAGGCATGAATGAGGGAAGTTTCATCTTCAATATTTACTGAAAACAGACGCTGAAGTTTGAGAAGCAAATGTAAAGTGCTCATTCCAAAAGCCTTTTTATATACATGTTAAATCAGTTTGTGGGAAAGAGACCACAGAGATTGTTTAAACATTCATACTGATGACACAACTGTTCTCAAATATGCAGTTCCTTGTAGTTCTATGTGGAATTAATTGCATATGGAGGAAGTCATCTTTTGAAACTGGATTAAAAGGAAATAGTTCATAACTCAGTGATATCAGCAGGCGCACCATTGTGCCTGGGACTCGTTCACTGCGTTTTTCTTAGCTCAGCTGCTGTCTGAAGATGTTGTTTTCTCACTCGAGGTGTCACGACCCAGCTATGTAGTTCTGCACAGAGAAGGAACCCTGGGGCCAGAATGGAAGAGATGGCTCTTAAACACTCCCAGAGCTGGGAGTCTCTTCCTGACCCTAGGTTCTGGAGTTCCACCCTCAGTGGGCAGAAGGGCTGGTCCCTCTCTACCCTTGAATTCCATCAGAGTAAGGCAGCAAGTCGTCTGGGAGCAGGATTTCCTCCCTCACCACACAGCACATTCCGATATTCATCCTTAACTAAATTACCCCAAATGCTTTGCAGTCTCTTGTCAGCCACAAAGCAGTTAGATAACGAAGTTTAGAGAGAAATAGCCCCTTATCTATTGCATGCTAAGGGAAATCAACAGCATTTCCTAGAGATGGTCTTAGCGCTGCTCTGAGGCTCCAGTTTCTCTAAGATACCATCAGCCCTTGACCAAAGCTACATAAACTGGTGGACCTCCCCCATATGTCTTACTCATAGCGGTAATCACTTATAGTACAGCTGTTGTTTTTAAATTTCCAGTCCCATTAATTCCTCCTCTTTTTTTTTTTTGAAGATATGAGGAGTTGAGAATACCCATATTCACTTTGAAGTACCCTCACTTAAATGAGAGATTGGGGGGGGGGATCGAGACATGAAGTAATACTGAAAATATGAATAAAAGAATATAAATATTTCTCCAGCCTCTCTAGTCTTCATTAAAATACACAAGAGGAAGAAACTGGTTTGCCCTTCTATATTTAATTTGGACTCTAACCTCTTTGAAAACTTCAGCAGTATGATTAATTTTAGCTTATCTTATGGAATGTCTCTCCACCTATAAATAAATAGGTCTATTCATCTTCAGAAGAGCATAAATATGCCTCCTGTTTTACAGATATTTTTTAATATCTCTTACATGTAATTGTAAAGAGATCTATTTTCAGGACAATAGCTTGGTATCAGTTACGATTCCATTATGTTTTTTAGTTCCATGGCTGGAAAACTTAAGCATCCTTGCATGAATATGAATATCATATTAAATGGAGCAACATGAATAATTCAAAGAGAAAAGAGAACCTGATGTTGGATCTAACAAGTCTCCAAAGGATAAAAAAAAAGCAAAGGGGAGAGGAAGGAGGAGGAGGGGGAGGCAGAGAAACAGAGAAGAAGAAGAAAAGGAGGTAGAATAGGAGGAGAAGGAAAAGACAAGGTAGAGATGCAGAAATTTTCATTTTTTAATTTAATTCAATGTTGTGTCAGAGGATGATGGAAATCTGTGGACCAGCATAAAAGGGACAGGATGGCCCTTGGAAAACCATTTTCTATACCTTCATCAGCAAAGTGATACTCCATTTTTCTACCTCCTGGAGTCCCCAAGGCTCATTTGAAATCCATGTGTTCACGCAGGCAGTTGCATATCTTGTCCAGGTGAACACAGCACAAAGCATTGCACTGTTAGATGCCTTGAGGCTGATCAAGTTCAAAGTTATCTTCAAATAATTAATTGTACTTATAACGATAACATATCCTTCAAACTGGTGACAAAAGCAATCTCGTAGATGAGAGATGATATACTCACTTCTCGAAAGTCATATTGCTACAGAAAAAAGTGTCTGTTATTTCCAGGGCTGCAGTTCATTTCTATATTTGAGCTCAAACCTTTAAATGAAAACTTACACATGAGGAATTACACACGGGACTTACACATGGGAAAGGAATTATCGACTTTTCCCTCTTAAGTCGTCCCCATTGAAAAAATGGACTTTCCGCTGGAAGACAAAGAACTTGCCTTTCTTGGGAGAAATATCTCTCCATTGATAAATAATGAGCAAATGCAGAACACTTAAGTAGTGTCCCTCCAGTAGTGTGAACTGTGTCAGCACCAAACAGCTGGTGCTTGTCTATTTTGCAGGCAAAGAAAATGGGAACCCGGCATGCATCCGAGTCCCCAAGGATAGGAAGCTTCATTTGCCAGGTGTGTGCCCAGCAGAAGGCACAGTACAAGTTCATTTTACAAAAAACAAAACAAAACAAAACAAAAAATCCCCTGCTCAGACATGATCACCAAGCTGTGAGAGCAGCAGGAAAGCAGAAAACAATGACTGTTCCCATTTCTGCAATATGATTACTCTCTGCAAGACATCCTTGTATTTTCTCCAATTGGCGAAAGATAAAGTACCCAGGGAGCAACTTAGAGTCACGAAAGACACTGGGGTAGTGCATAGTCCAACTGTGATTTCTACCGTTAATCAAATCAACACAATGATTTCAATGATCAAATGTGCACTCTGAGAAATCAAGAATGTAGAAATCAGGGGTATGAGTGAATAATTCACAAATAGCTGTCATCTTTTGCCCATTGGCTTCTATTTACTGAATCCAGGAATCAGGATCCTATTTACTAACACACTTTGCAGGCAAAGCTTTCAGGTATTCACATATAATTGTTGTGTGGCAAATCCTGAGCAATATATGTTGCTTTTGTCTAACTCAGGAAGGTGAACTGGAATGACAGTAATTTTCTGGATAATTCGATCCAATGGAATAATGCCCTGGAGTCACTCGGTGACATTAAGGTTCTTGCAGCATGTGCCTTAGAACCAAGTTACATGGGAGACCATGTTTGAACAATGTCCTTTAAGGAATTCAGTAACTAAACCCCACTGGACAGGAGCCAAGACAAGCCTGTTTAATGCCAAATTCCACTATGATGGGTCATGTTATTGGATGGCTCAAATGAATTTGGGCCAGGAAAAAGGGCCTCCTTTCCCTCAAAAGTTGATTTTTTTTTGTCTGAATTATCCAGATAATTGCTTCACTTTTTTATGTTCTTTTGCCTGCATGGAGTAGAGAGTCAGTTCTACTTAGCTCTGTCTTTTGTTATAATAGGATTATTCTCTACAATTCTCAGAAATAAGCTTCATAAAAAATGCAACTCATATATTTCAAAAAGAACCAACTAATTCTGTATGGTTATTTACTCTTTGATAAATGTATGCATCAGTTCACTGTGATTCATTCAGCAAACATTTACACAGAACCCACAAAGATATATTATCCCTATGTATCGTGCTATTTGTTTGGGAAACTAATCAACTGAAAACTCTTTCAAGTGTTATGAAGCACCAGGAAAAAGTGAAAAAAATTTTGAAAAAGTTCTTCTGAAATGCCATGCTTCTTTAAAGATGAAAGTTGAACTTACAAAACAAATGAAGCCACGCAGCATTTTGCTTGAAAAGATTCTAAGAATTAACATTTAATCTCATCAACATTAGACCTGCAGGGGAGGATAGTTTTTATCTCCCTTTGAAGACTGGAGAAGTGGAAACCTGTATTTTGTAAGTTTTCCTCTATTAGATGAGCGTTTAGATGGAGGCTACCATCTCTTACCTAGTTCAGTTCATCCAATCCACTTGTTGAAATACCATGAAATGAGGCTGCATGAAAAGCGGGGGTTCTTCATTCACCCCATCACTCGTTTCTGTTCTCCCATTACCCTTCTCCAAATCTTAGCAGTTCATTTGAAAGTGATTCTTATGTGGAAATGTGTTCTACATCACTTTTCCTGCTATGCTATTGACCACTTCACTGTCTTGTCTCTTGTAAATATAACAAATAACAAAGGAATATCTCTTTGCTAAATAAGAATTATATCACCCAAAGTTTAGGGGAAAAGAAAATTTTCAGAGAGATGTTAAATTTCGATGTTGATAATAATTTTGAGTTCTTTAAACATGGTCTGCAGTAGCTTGGCAGTTGCCAGATGGAAGGAAAGTGTAGACAATCAAAGTTACATGACAATGCAGCTTGGAGTGTCACCTGCTATGTGCCTGGTTGTGTTAATGCTCTCACGAATGACACCTATATGACCCCAACTCTTCAGGAGTCAAATAGAGGACAGATAGTTATACAAACCTGTCCAAAAACAGGTTATAGGGAGATTCAAGTATCAGGTGAATAGATAGTTGGAGGATGATCATGAATTCTTTTTAAATCCTATTGTTATAGTTTTTCACTTTTTGTGTATGAGAGAGTGAATACATTATATATGCTCAGACGGAAAAGTACATAAATCAAACACCTGTAAATCACCCATGTAGGTCAAGACCAGAACATGACAATACCAGAGAAATCTCCCCCAACCCTCACTGATCACATGCCCACGTCCTGACTTTTTATGGTAAAGGATTCTTTTCATCATAGATCTATCCCCCAAGTGTGGATAACTAGCAGATATAACTCATCTGCTTTTAAAACTTGTTTTCATTTATACAGAATCATGCATTTTAGTGCTCCACTGTATTTGCTTGACCTCACTTTTCTAAGATTGACCGTTCATTCATTTTTACATCTGCCAAAGATAAGGTTTGATGAGTGAAGACCGTTTAAGCCCTGAGCCCCCAACTGTGTACTACAATGAAACTTCAGCAGAAATGATCATTGTTTGTCTAGGAAATGGTTGCAGAGAGTAGAATTCCCTTTAGCAAATTTTGGCACATACAGATTTACCATATTTTTACCACAGAAACATTAGAAGGACACATGAAACCACATGTAGGGTGAGTTTTGGGTGACCTTCCTTTGCCCTTCCCAGACACACTGTACTGGGCAGCAAGGGTTCTCTTACCACCTAGCGTCAGACTCCCTTGGGCCCAGAACCACCTTGCTATTGCCACTGTAATCAAACTCTTCCTATGAAGAAAGTGCCATGATTACAAAACCTTTGCCACAGACTCCAGAACCATTTCATACCCGATACAAATGGCCCCAGCAAGACTGGATGCCCTTTTGGGTGCTGTGGCACACGCTTGTACTCATAGCGGAGACAGGAGGATTGCAAGTTCAAGGCCAGTCTCAGCAATTTAGAGAGACCCTGCCTCAAAAAATAAATAGGACTGGGTATGTAGCTCAGTGACAAAGTGTCCCTGAGTTCAGTCCTCAAAATAAAGAAGAATGGATGTCTGTTCTTTTCTTCTAGATACCCAGGAAAGGTGGCCGTGCTAGTGTCTGACTGCTGCATTGCCAAGAAAGACAAACACTTCCCTGACATTTCTGCCAGTAGAGATAGCAAAAGAAAAATAGGGCATTTGGCTTACAGAACCTAAAATCCCCCAGAACTTTAGCCAAAGTGGGTAGAGAAATGTAGTCTTCAGCTCTCCAGTCTCTGTTACACAAATAACACATTACAGCAATGGATTTCAACCTGGGGATTAGGATCCATCACTAGTAATCAAGAAAGCATTGAAAGAAATGAAAGAGAACAGAATAGAAAATATCAGAAGGCATCAATTCAGTAAGGGCAAGTGCTGTTTGATGCAACAGACAGATGTGTATACTGGATTGCAATGTATGATGTTTATCTGACTGTGGATTAAGATTTTAAAAAAGCAGTTTGAGCCAGGAATGGTGGGGTAAGCCTGTTAATGCTAGCTTCTCAGAAGGTTGACGGAGGAAGATTGCAAGTTCAAGGCCAGCCTGGGTAACTCTTTCAATAATGAGATATTCGACTAATCCTGTTGATTAGTGTTTCCTAACAACCCACTTAGAAGCATCTCAGAGGTCTGGGGCATTTTCTCAGCCTGACCAGTTCAGAGACTTGAGACACGTTAGTGATTTAGATCAAGTCTTTTCCACAAATTCCTTAAATTCAGTTAAGACCTGTTAAATTCCAGATAAAACAGGAGCTGGCAGTCTGCGCACTGCAGATAACTGGGTGAATGCTCCAACTGCAGCCACAGGTGTTCATGTCCACCTGCATATCCTTCAGAAGTTTTCCTCTCTCATCTTTTTAAAATGCAAACCTTAGTATTTCACTTCTATTTTTAAGGCATTCGGTAGCTCTTGGCTTGGAGCTAATGTTCCTTAACTCGAAGTGTTTGTTAAAATAAAGATACGCAGAGCCTCCTCAGGAATTCTAATTCAATCATTTTGAGACGAGGCCCAGAAATCAGTACTTTTAATAGAAATCCATGGTGAAAAAGAATTGGATTCCCCAGCACAATAAAAGCAATTTGACCTACATCAACCTGGGCTCCCCTGAATTTTTCCAGTCTTTTTCTCCCACCCCATCACCAGGCCCCTTTCCTTCCCTTCCTGCCTTTCTGCCTCTTCTCTCTCATCTTGCCCTCCCCACCTCTAGACCACTCTAGAATCAGGAATTCACCTTAAAGAACCCAGCTCCAATATTACCTCTCTAGGAAATTATCCCTTAAGTGCTAATAAAGTTTTTGTGCTTTCAACATTCCATAATTTTATCATGCACAGTTGTAATCACATTGAATTGTAATTATCTGTTGGCATGCTATTTTCTCGTACTAAAACCAGGAGCTTCTTAAGTACAAGCACCATGTCATGCTTTTTTTGTATCTCCAGGGCCTGGCACATGGTAGATACACAAACACATATTAAACGAATGGATGGATGATGGTATGTGGATGGATGTTTGGGTGAATGGTCCATTACATGGATACATCTGCTTCTCTATGATAAGGTTTTTCTTTTGATATTTTTTTTCTCAACAGAGATTGGGACTGTTATAGTTGGAACATCTGATCTTCCACCAGGATAGCTGATGAGTTTGGAAAACTAAATGGATTATGGGTTAAAACCAGATTACTTGAGATTCAGTTTGAGCCATTAATGGCTGTCAAGGCTACTAGGTAAAGGTCGGATTTGGAACTAAATTTGGCACAGCACATAAACATCCCCACATAATACTTACCAATTATGGAAGGGAAAATATTGACTTCATAGCAGAGAAGGCACAAATTCAACCACTGAATGGAAAGCTCGCTAGTGCTGGAAATGATTGGCCTCATGTGTCTTTTTATGTGCTATCCTAATGAAAGCACATCAGAGCATTCCCGTGAAGAAAACATGGCCTGATTCTGGAAATAAGGAATGATCAGATAGACTGGGGTAGAGGAATATTTACAGAATAAAAAGAGACTGAAGAACTGCTCCAGAGCTAAAGAGCTTGAAAGTCAAAACATTTAAATGTAATGCATGATCCTGGGTTGACTATTGAATTAGAAATTAAGGAGATGTTGTTGGGACAGTTGGGAAATCTTGAAAGTGTTCTGTTTACTAGATACTAGTGTTATATAAGTATTGATTTCATAATTTGTGTGGTTGTACTATAATTACACAGGAGAGTGTCTTTGTTTTGGAAAAATACACATTGTAGGAATTGGGAGTGATGAATCATCAGATCTGCAATTACTACTTAAATGGTTTTAAGAGGGTAATGATAATAATGGGGAGAGAGAATAAGGTAAATATAGAGCAAATGTAAAATGTTACTAATTGGGAAATTTGGATAAGGAGATACAGGAGTTTTGTGCATGTGGCTTACAAATTTCACATATATTTAACTTAAAAATAAGTTACTGATTTTCATTCATGGCCAAAATATGATAACAGGATCAGATTAACCTTCATGCCTAAAACAATTTAAAAGACAGCTAGAGTTTGCAGGACAGATCACCTCAGACAGAGAACAATGCTGGGGTCTGCGAAAGGCTCCCTTTGAGTATTCTCAGAGCACTGATTAGTACAAGCACGTGAGAAAACTTCAGGGTTGGAGAAGGCATTCGAGAAAAAGTAGCTCAGCACAAAGGGCAAGGGATAGGGTCTGTTCCCAACAGCCAGATCTGAAACCTCATAATGCATGGGGCATTGGGTAGAGTAATTAGAAGCATCTTGCCTCAGTACTAAGGAATAAATTACCAAGACTTAATGCTGCTCTGCCTCAGCCCAACAAATTTTAAATAGCAGGACCCAAAAGGATCAAAATGTTTCCAAGAAACTTAACTGCATTCAAGAACAAAGCTCAAGAATGTTTATAGGTATACAAAAATGTCCAGGACCCAACAAGGTAAAACTCACAATGTCTGGCATCTAATAAAAAAGCACCAGACATTCTAAGAAGCAGAAAAATATGACTCATAATACGGAAAATAATCAATTGAAATCTACCCAGTATTAGCACAGACATTAGAATTATCAGGCATAGATATTTAAAAAGTTTTTTATTACAGTATTCCAAAAATTAATAAAAATGGAGATATGGAGCATATAAAGATAAATACAAAAACTAAACAGGTAGAACTAAAAACTACTATGTCTGAGATGAAAAATACATTTGATAGGATTAGCAGCTATTGAAACATTACAGAAGAAAAGGTA
Source organism: Aplodontia rufa (assembly GCA_004027875.1). Lineage (NCBI taxonomy): Eukaryota > Metazoa > Chordata > Mammalia > Rodentia > Aplodontiidae > Aplodontia > Aplodontia rufa. The sequence goes on along the minus strand of PVKS010000384.1, from coordinate 143,012 downwards.
ATGAACTTGAGAACCTCAATAGAAGTTAACCAAGATGAAACACAAAGAGAAAAAAATTAAACTATAAGAACTTCATGGCTGGAGCGATAGCTTGGCAGTAACGGAGCTTGTCCAGCATGTGCAAGTGCACGGGTTCAAACCCCAGCACCCACGTATACAACTAAGTGTCAGAGCAATGAAAGCCATGTGAAAAACTCAATAAAAATTAATTCTCTCCATCTCTCACTCTCTCTCTGTCCTTCTCTCTTAAAGAAAGAAAGTATAAGAACTTCAGTAGCTGTAGGACAACTTTCAGAAGATTAGTTAGTGGGTTATCAGAGTCTCCAAGAGAAAATAAGTGGGGAGAGAAAAAATATTTGAAGAAATAATGACTGGAAATTTCCAAATTTGATGAAATCAACAAATTCACAAGGCCAATAACTCCAATGAATTTCAAATGCAAGAAATATATAGAAAACTAAGTTAACATAACCAAATTTCTCAAAAATAATGATAAATATAAAATCTTATGGGTAATCAGAAAAAAAATGCACACAGAGGAACAAAGACCAGGAAGATAGCAAATTTATCATCTGATATTATGTAAACAAGAGTAGAGCAATACTTTTTTTTTTTTAAAGAGAGAGGGACAGTGAGAGAGACAGAGAAAGAGAGAAACACCTTTATTTAGTTTTTCACATGAGCTTAGTTGCTCCAACACTTAGTTATATACATGGTGCTGGGGTTTGAACTCAGGTCCTCATGCTTGCCAGGCAAGCACCGAAACCACTGAGCCACTGCTCCAGCCCCAGAGCAATACTTTTAAAAGGAAAAATAATTATCTAAAAGTTTATACCCAGTGAAATAATTTTTTTAATCATACAAAATGATCAGAATTCATTACCAATAAAACTTTACTACAAAAAATGCTAAAAGAAGCCCTTCAAGAAAGAAAAAGAAATGCTGTCAGATTAAAATGTGGAGCTTGGGGTGGGATGTAGCTCAGTAACAGAGCGCTTGGCTAGCATGTGCAAAGACTTGGGTTCAATTCTCTGCACTGCAAAACGAAACAATCAACTCAAAAGAATGAGAACCATAAATGGAAATTATGGGGAAAATACATAAGATTTATTGTATCGCAGTGCAAATTTCATTTTAAAAATTTGATTATTTAAGCACAACTTGTAGCGAAATAGTGTGGAGTTTATGATATAACAAAAATGGATGAAAACAATAGGATAAAGTTAAGAGAGGCAGAAATGGAAGTGTACTACAGATCTGGATAGTACAGGAATATTTTCAATAATCCTGCTAAATTCAGCAACATAGATGAAATGAATAAGCTCTTCTTTAGAAAGACAAAAAAAGCTCACAGAAGCTAAGCAAAAGAGTGCAAAGTAAAAAAATAATAGACAGCAAGTCAGTGACTGCCTGGGGAGGGGCAGGGAGGCAGTAGGTAGGAGGGGTTATAAAGAGGCATGAGGACCATCGACCATGCATCCTCTAATTGATATTCACCATAATGATGCTTATATTTGGGTGCTTATATTTGTCAAAACTGTCTAAATTGTACTATTTATTGCATATATTTTATACTTCAGTGAGTATACTTTTTAAAAATAGTAAAAATATTAAAAGTATAAGAGAGTTCATTATGGACAGCTAATGCAAGTTGTTTGCTAGAGAACTGGATCAAGGTAGGCAGATTAAACATAGGTAGAAAACTGTAGGAAATAAAGCTATCATATACTCTTACTACATGAAAATTAATAAAAATAACAAAAAACCCCACCATTCTTACTCCAGGCTACGTGTCTATAGGACACAGGTTGTATATAGGCTGTTTCTCTATAGTCTTATCTGAGGCAGGTGAACATTCCTCATGTTCATCATCAGAAGAGTAGTGAGAACTCTGAAATCTGGCCTTAGACAAGTAGGAGAGGATTTCTGGTCTCTCTCTCTCTCTCGACTTTATGCTCTTTATGTCTGAAGGGATAATGTCAAATCTCTACTTTAAGATACCCATCAGTTGGTCTTTCCCCACCCTTGAGTAACTGCTCCCCTGAATAAGAGCAATGGCTTACCTGGTTGATAAATTTGGGATGGAAACAGCTTGCCTACCTCCTATTTCCCTCTTTGGGACAAACTCTTTTCTCCTCTGTTCCTTCTTGATGCATTTTTTACAGGAACAGTCTACCTCCCCCAAATAGTTAAGAAGTCTGACATGATGAGATCCTGTCTGAACCATTCAGAGAGTGTCATGATCAGATGGCTGAGCAACGAAATCTGCGATGCTGGTGTCCAGAATTAAGAAGAGCTCATCCTCAGCCTCAAGCCACCGTCTCCTCCATCAATTTCATCATTACACAACTAGGAGATTTTTGTCTTCATTTGCTGACTACTTTATCTTATTTCTCAATTGGAGGATTATTATATACTGGCTCTCTCCAAGGCCTTCGGGGGTCAGGCAGAGCTAAAGAGTATTCTCAGGGACCTCTACCATGTGGAAGCACTCTGTGAAATAGGCAGGAAAACATCCCAGAAAGGAGTCCCAAGCTGCAAATAACTGTTATTATAGATTTTTCTTTTAAAAGATATAGCCTTGATTTCGTATTTTAACTGAGATCGAGACCAAGACCTTGTTTTCCTATTTGGGCTATTAATGTTAATTGAAAGCAATGTTGTTCCCCAGTCCTCAGTCCACATCAAGAATGGGGGGCAAAGGCTATCATTAATGTAGTCCTCTGTTACCCTGAAGGATTGTGTCCAGGAGGTCTCACCCCACAACTTGTACAAAACAAGAAATAATCATCATCAACAATAAAATTTGGTACGATGGTCAGAGAACATTTTTTTTTCAGTTTTATAAATAAGTACTGAAATGTTAGAATACATATATCCTATTGAAAGTGTTCTCCTTTCTTCCTTCTACTATGGACCCTGAAGCTTCATGTTAAATGTTTCTTTAATTTATTGAATTTGTTCATATCATTTATTGAACTCCTTTTTTCTGCTTAGGTTAATGAGAATTAATTAAGGTGCAGGGTACATAGCAAATCCCTATATCTAGGCTGTTGGAAAAGGAATCATTTTATGGACTCTGGTTCTGTGAAGTTTTGTGTATCACCACTGTGGTAGGCTATTTATTGCATTTTAAGCAGAAAGTCCAAGAGTATACTCATCACATCCTTCCAGCATCTTCACCGCTGGGTTGGCTCTGCATCATGAAGGCTAAGTTCCTTTGCCATTACTAACACACCACAGAGGAAGTTGGCATCCATCATTATCATCCACAATCCCTGTGCTCACCTTGCAAGCATGCACTAATGGCCTTCTTGCACTGAACTGTCTTTTATGACCTAACTTTTGGCTTTACTTTCATATGAAAAGAATAACCAAGGTTTCAAAATGCCAGATGATTTGAACCACCATGCTACTTTGGGAGATTTCTTTTAAAGAAGTCTGATTATCATATGCCTTCAAGATTTAAAGCATCTGTTCAAAGCATTTACATTTTGCAACCCTGAACTGTGCGCTGACTGTAGAATAATCCTCTGCCACCTGAGCAGGGATGAGGTACACAAAAAAATCTGCCTGTGTTTCTCATCGCTGGAATTAGAAAATGCCCTCTACCTGCATGTGATAAAGAGCTTTTAAGTTAAGAGCTGCCTCTTTAACTTCTGATATGTGTAATAATGTAGTTTTGCCATCTTTTCTGAAACTATTACAAATGTCAAACAGTGGGTGCATTGTGCTGAGCTCATCTTGAAACTTGTCATCTGAGGAGCGCTTGAATTACAGTGTCAAAATGGCAGCAAGAGAGCTACCACACAATATGAACAACAGGCTTCCAACAATAATTTTAATTCTTTTTGTGAAATTTATTGCACCGAACAATGACTATTTTGTTAGTATTCTGCCAATGATTCCTTGAGTTTGTCAAATAATCTAGTCTTATGTGAACCAGAAGACTTCTTACTATGGCAAATGTCTGAGTCCCACAGTTGGTCAGAAGCAAGGCATACATTAATTGGAGGGACCATAATTTTGTATGCTTCTAAATAGGCCTTGCATGGCCATAGAAATCCCAGAAAATAGGCTAAATGATATTAGGTGTCCACATGCCTTCAAACTGTTGTTTTTTTAAAAAAAAGTACATGCTCTAGAGTTTGATATAAGTATTAAAGTATTCGTTGAAGCACCAGTAATTCTTGAGAAGACATTTGCATTGTCTGTATTCCAGCTGTGTTTGAGATAACATTCTTGTCCCCTGAAAGTCAGTCAATGTGCAAGCATTATAGATAGAACCTGATGGCTTTACAACTACTGTGGCTCCATTGGTCTGCCCTGTAGCCTAGATTTACTGCATCCTACAAGTTTAGGAAGTTTTTCCTTCTCTCAGCCTATTCCAGCCTTATCAGCCACTCTACTTCCTGAATTCGTTACAATGATAGTTCTTTATTTACCCAGCCAATTTTAACCACCAACAAAAGGATGCCACTCTTCTGAACCTCCTGCAGCAATTCCTCAGAATTGGCAGGGGGGATTCCATCTGTTGTTTCAACTATCTTGGCGCTAAAGTGAAGGCTTAACTTAATGCTCTTCAGCAGAGCAATAGGAAAATACCAATCAGTCAGTGACAGGTTGGTTCTAATGTCGCAACAGTCAGATGTCTGCAGTTGCACACATTGAGGAAACGGAGCTGATCACCCTGAGGATACGATAGAATCTCAGGACTTCAGGTAACTAGGAACTGCTGCAAAGGGGACAGATTTCTCCAGAATATGCAAGCTGTTTGCTAATTGTGTTTCTGGTGCATTCCACATTGACATTACACTCTGAAGCCTTGGTGTGCTGGTGAGATTATTGCTCTGAGGTACTAGATGCATTAAGCTTTTGACCTTTCAACTCCTGAATTAGAAGTAGCAAAATGACTCTATTTGCTCATTCTGAGGGGAAGCAAGCTGGCTTTGCATGTTCAGATGGAAACTTTGGGAAAGTGGCCAGAGGCAGCCTCCACCATGAGACCGATGCAGGCAGGATTTCCACGCAGCGCTCTCATTTGGACCACTTTCCTCTAGTCTCTAACATCCAAACTACCTCTCAATGTCATCTTCTAACTTGCTCAGGAAATGGAAGTCTTCATACTGGATCTTCCTCAGTTTCCCACTATTGAATCTATAACCCTGCGTTCATCCACACCCATTCTTTCCACTTACTTATAAAAAATAACTGTCAATATTAGCATTGATTCCATAGCAAGCAATGTAATAAGATCTTTGCATTTATAAGCTCAACTAGTTCTCTAAAAGTTCTGTGAGATAGATGGCTATTATCACGGTTTTATGGATTAAAGCCCCTGAACCACAGAGAATCCAAGCAACTTGCTTGTTTCCACAGCTAGGAGGCCACAGAACCAAGAAACAAACTCAGGTACTCTGGCTGCAGAACAAACCCAGCTTACCTCCTCCACTGTGCCTACCCAGGAGACCTGCCTACTGCTCATTGCTCACAAATGCCTTCCTCTGCTCTCATGTCATCATTTAGTGAAGATTTGCGAAGACCCCACTCTATAATCAGGTGTTAGGCCAAGTTCTGAGGGACATACGGATATGCAAAACACAGGTATTAAACAAGTAGTTCCCCTTGTCCACAGGAAATATGTTCCAAGATCCCTGGTTAGTGCCTGAAACTACAGATAGTAGTGAGCCCTGTGTATACTGTTTCCCTTATACTTGCCTTCTTTTTCACTTAAAGGAAGCACTTCACAATTTCTCGTTGGGTTGTATGAATTGCCAGCATCCCTACTCTGTGTAGCCATTACTAAATAAAATAAGAGGTACTTGAACAGAAGTACTCCGACACCACTGTGGTTGATCTGAAAACCAAGATGGCTACTAAACGCTATTGGGTGGGCAGTGTATGCAGCATGGGTATGCTGGACAAAGGGATGGAATGGCTCTTGTCCTGCAGGGAAGTAGCGGGATGACTTGAGCTTTCCTCACAATACCCAGAACAGTGAACAATTTAAAACTTAGGAATTGGACATTTCTGGAATTTTCTATTTAATGTTTCCAGACCACAGTTGACCTTAGGTAACTGAAACTCAGAAAGTCAAACTGCAGATAAGAGAGGACTACGATAGTCACACTAACTCATGTGCAATGAATGACAGAATGAGGAAGAAGCACACTTCTAGGAGCACATATGATGAATGACTTCTGACCTTGACAGAGGATCAGAGGAGGCTTTCTAGTAGAAGAGATGTTGGGGTTAAGCTGAACAAAGGAGCAAGGACAGTTATAATGGGGGGAAGCAGGTGATGCCCAAAATGACTTCAAGCTCAGAACTGGCTCTTCTGAAGGCCAGTTACTTACTCTTTTCCTTTCTTTCTAAGATTTTCTCTCCTTCCCTCCATTCCTCCTTCTATCTGAAAAACATGTGGGCAATTTCTTGATCTTATCTTTTTCCTTTGTCTATACGTCATCCATTTTTTATATATTTGGTGTATTTTTATATCTTAGCAAACATATAAATATAAATAATATACATGCATATGTATATAAATTTATAGACATATATCATGTGTATGTGTGTGTATCACCATTCGAAAGAAGGAAATAAGAAAACAAACCATGAAACATTGAAAAATGGCATGGGGGAGGAGAAGAGCATCATACCAAGAGCCACGAGTTCAGGGCTTTGGTCCCATTCAGCCATTACCTCGCTGGGTAACCCTGAGCCTTGGTCTTCTGTCCATATAATTGAGATATAGGACCTTCCTTGCTTTACCCACCCCCCATGATCATTGTGAGGATTGGAGCTTTGAAAACATTTTCATGCTTTGGCTAAGAGCTTTGAAACATGCTGGCTAAGTGGGGATTCCAGGGAAGTATGCTTCATTTTCCTCTGCATTATTAGATTTCTTATTGCAAAAAGTGTGTGTTTTTGTGAACCAGAATTTTAGAGCCCCAGATTTCCGTAATAAGTATTCTCTATTTCCCTAAGGATACACAGCACATGCTCTCCTTTTAGCAACTTCACATTTCACTTAATGTTCTGTGTTTCTGCTTCAAAATGAATGCCACCCATATCTGGTGTTGGCTGCATAGCCCATTTGGTCGGGGTTCATTTTGTGTCTGTGATTAGCACAGCTGAAATTGGCTGGGAAAAGAGGAGAACACTGTTCTTCCCAATAAAAAATAATATATAGGGGCTGGAGTGGTGGCTCAGTGGTTATGGCGCTTGCCTGGCATGTGTGAGTACAGGAGTTCAAACCCCAGCACCACATACACAACTAAGTCTCAAAGCAACGAGGGCCACATTAAAAACTAAATAAAAATTGTTCCTCTTTTTCTCTCTCTGTCTCTCACTGTCCCTCACTCTTAAAGACATAAATAAAATAAAATACATTCTTCAATAAAGAGAGGGAGTGGACATATACCAATTGACTATGGAGAATTAGGGTGGTCTAACAACTATAGAAGGGAATTTAAAATTTGGCATTGGAGGCCATTGGTTTCCAGTCCTAAATGAAATATATTGAAATGTGTCTTAGCTATTGTGCTAGTCAGCTTTCGGTTACTATAACAAATACCTGAGATGATTAACTTATAAAACAGAAAAGGTTTTCGGGGGCTCATGGTTTTAGAAGTTTCAGTACATGATAAGGTAGATCCCGTTTGCTTTCAAGTCTCTGGTGGGAGCATGTGGAGGAGCAAAACAACTCAACTCATGGCCAGAAAGCAAAAGATAAAAAGAGGAAAGGCCCGTGTCCTATTATTTACTTTTAGGGCATGTCCCCAATCACACAAAGGACTCCCTCTAGGCCCTACCTCTTAAAGTTTCTACCACTTCCCAGTAGCTCTTTCCTGGAAAACATACCTTCAACACATAGATCTTTGGGGGACATTTAAAATCTAAACTATAGTAGACATGCATGAACACACACATATACACACACATACATGGTTTTGCTTCTCTATATACATTATCTTTTTATGCATGTGCAAATGTAGCCATTTGTTGCTCAATACTGTGATTGTCTTCTGAGAAATGAATTACTAGGTGACTCTGTCATTGTCTAACATCACAGAGACTAGGTTGGATGGTACAGCCTTTTACATGCCCAGGCTATAGACTATGTACCATCACTGACTGGAGTATCATTATATGGTGCATGACTATGCGTGTGGTTTTATTCACAATGCACCCCTTTTAAATTTCAGGTACTCTGAACTACATTAATGTAGCTTTATACTTTAAGATGACTTTCTGTTGTTTTAAAATATTGGAACTTCTACGACAAATTGATTTTTGCTATTTACGGCAATAGTTTTGGTTGTAAGCAACACAGACAGAAAGCTATTTTAGAACTTACTAAAAGGCTTCTTGTAGCTCATGGAATTGCTAGTTGCTTTAGAGAACAAGATTCTGAACTCTACAGACAGAAATTGTCCAAGTCCAACTGCAGAACTGCTCTAGTGAGGACATCACAGTTGCCTCTAGCTCCTGGACTCTGTAGCTGGCCCCTCTCCATCTGTTAGCTCTGTGGACTGGATTCTGCCTCTGGCACTGCTACCCTCCTGACCAAGATTGTCCTACAGCTACTGACACTGCCAGCATCTTCCTTGCCATCCAAGCTCCTTGCGTCATGACATTCATAGTCCAAGTCTGTAATGAGTGCGTAGTTTTGGGTGAGCCAGGTCACTTGCTTGGGTACTAGCTCTAAAGACATTTGGGAGTCAATGAGTAGGCAGCATCCTCAGCCTCTGTTCTTGCTGATAACATGGCATTCTACCGAGAATCCTAACATAAGAGGTCTCCAGACACGGGTAAGGAGTTCCGATGCTTGTTGAACAACCAAAAAGAATGAGAAGTATCTACCAGGAAAGAATAGTGCTAATATATGTCAACTCCAAAGACAGGGCATTGAGCATTTCAGAAAGGAAATCTATACAAAGAATCCCTGGCCCGGTGGTTAAGGTGCTTGCCTGGCATGCGTGAGTACAGGAGTTCCCCACAGGAACAGCCTCACTGTGTCCTAGGAACATCCTGATAGAACACAGCAGTTAGAGAGCAACAGAGATTAGGCCCAAGCAGCAGCTATTGTGTTCAATGAAGGTTTGAATGCAGAAAACTGGCGAAGGAACAAAAACATCGCCACTGATGTAAAACATGATGCACATGGACATGAAGGCACACTCCTGCAATCCCAGTGACTTAGGAGGCTGAGGCAGGAGGATGGCAAGTGCAAAGCCAGATTGGACAGCTTAGAACTTGTCACAAATAAAAAATAAAAAACGCTGGGGATACAGCTCGATGGTAAGGCACCCTGGATTCAATCTCCAGTACAAAAATAGTTATATATATTATAATTGGACTGTCAAAATATTACTTTCCTGCAACAAATAACCCATCCACTGTTTCTAGGAGGAGATGAATATTATTAATAGGCCATTTTAATGCTTAGAGTTCATGAAGTAAACATTCTGTTGGCCTAAGGAGAGTTCTACTTCTACCATTCTATAGTGGTGATGAGTTTATCTGATGAGTTATAAGTCATTAATTTGAAGTTTTTGCTATACTTTTGGTCAAAAATGTAAAGGCCTATTGCTTTTCGAATTGTCATGTCTTAGACTACATGTAGTAATTCCTAGTTCATTCTTTCTTTCTTTTACCCTTCTTCCTTTCCTTTTCTTTAAGTACTGGATATTGAACCCAGGGGTGCTTTACTACTGAGTTATATCCCCAAACCTTTAAAAAAATTTTTTTTATTTTGAGACAGTCTCACTAAGTTGCTTAGGAACTCACAAAGTTGCTGAGGCTGGCTTTGAACTTGCGATCCTCCTGCCTCAGTCTCCCGAGCTGCTGGGATTGTAGGTGTGTACCACTGCACCCTTGCTGTTCTTGAGGGAAAAAGGGCAACAGCAGCTGTAAGTGGCAGTTCTGCCCTTGTGAGGCCACCTCCTGGAGGCTGGTGCCGAGGCTTAGCTGAGGTGTCCCAGCTAAGCAAAGCTCTGGGATCACCAGCATATCCACATGCCAATATCTTCCCAGAATGAGTCTTTGGAGGACTTAGATCTCTGCGTGTGGAAAGCTGGTTGGAGGCCAGCACACCTCCAAAGAAACAGAAACATGGGGGCGAGGAGCGAGCAGCTTTTCTTTTTCTCTCATCTTTTTTTCACCCTTTGGGGAAAAATTAATATTGATTTTAACATCCTATGATTGCAGAGTGGCCACCTGTCCCCTCTTGCCACAGATCAACAGCCACAGTCCCCCCAGGGTCTCTGACAGAAGGTCCTGCTGGCACAGGAAACAATTTAGCGGGCCTTTGGAAGGCAGCCGAGCAGCAGCAGGAGGCCTATTAAATCCACAGTTTTAGACTCTCGGGGTGGGCATTTTCTCGTGGTGTATTAAGTAACACACCTACTCAAGTTACTGTGTGAACTCACTGGACAGCTGCCCTTTCGTGAGAAGCACAGGCGTGGCTGCACTCTGCCTCTCCCCCACCCTCCCAAGTTCAATCACACACTCCTCAGAGCCTGCCCTGGGAATGCAGCTGGAGGGAAGACTCCAACGGGGTCTCCGGGAGTCCATGTAATGGGGAACTCCAAGAACTTGGGGATTCACCCCAAAGTCAAAATTACAGAAAGACTGCATTCATCACAAGTGGAGAGAGAGTCCAAGGAGTCTACCCTTCCGTTCACCCTTGAAGGATGGGAAGTGGTGGTTCAGAGAATAGATCCCCAAGCCCGGAAAGAAGGTGGCTTCAAATAGCTTAGAGAATTGGCATGACCTTGGACAAGTCTTGTTTAATCTCTCTGAGCTTCATTTTTCTCTTTCAGGATAAAAAATAATATACTGTCACCTCATAAGTTTGTTGTGAAAAATAAACGAGATAGTAAATGTAAAACAGGTGATGCTACAAAGCACGCACCTCACGTATCCGTTATGTTAACGTCTTTGGGACGATGGCAGATGGTGTGTTTGATGCATCTCTTGTCCCTCCACGTGGTGAATGAGAAATCTTTTCCTTTAAGGTTGGGTCATGTGCTGTTCATATTTAATATGGTATTTCATAGCATGTTTCTGCTTAATGAAAAACGTAAAAGAGAGCTGCAGTGGATCTCTTCTTTTGTGCTTGTGGGACAGATGCACTCTTTCAAGAACCTCTCCCTACAGTGGATTCTGATGGAATTAAACAAGAGGCATTCCACGGAAGGGGAAAAATTTAGTGTCCCCAAAGGGAACCCCAAGAGAAAAGTAAGTCAAAGGAGGAAAATATGTGGAAACATCGGGCACAGGAAGTTCTTGTCTAGACTGGGTAATGACATGGACCTACGTAAAGTGTCTCGGAATTGCTAAAGCACAGGTGAAGACCCGACTGGAACAGAATTTACCTTAGCTTAGTTTGTGTCCCCTCACAGTGGGTGGTGACCAGGTCAGTTTTCCAAAGCAAGGTCGAAGGGCATGAATGCAGGTTGCCAGGCCTCCAGGGAATGAGAGAGGCGCTGAATACGGGTAAAATTCATCCTGGGCTTATTACTTTGCCCTCTTCTGTCTCAGGTTCTCTTGTATCATGAAATTTGGCAAGGAAGTAGACGAAAGAGAATCAGTTTAAATGGGCAGGAAATCTGTTCCTCGGCAAGTTTTTGGCAAGTCTGATGATAAACAAGGAGATAATGAGGCTAGCTCTGTGACTCTCGGTCTTTCTTGCTCCTTATACGTCCGGGGGCCTGCTGGTCTCTCCTGTTAAGGAAAGCGCTACAGGAATACCTTTCCTTTGTTTTCCCTGAGAAGGAAAATATGCCACAGGAGGCAAGACCAGAACCTAGACAGACAGAGAGAATGGAGGGTGGATGGTCAAAAGAAAAGGGGCCTTGGCAGGTGGTGACTTTGAACAACAGGAATCAGGGTGGTAATGTGAAATTTAACATTACATTAACTTAATGTAATGCAAAATGTTTTAGTATTTGTAACTAACTTACATTAACTTTCTAGTCAGAATTTGAAAACTCTGGCTTCTTTAAATTTTTGGAATTTCCTCACTGCCTTTTGACATATTGTGACTCTGAACTTGAAAGATTTGACAAAATGGGTTGTGAATAAACAACAGAAAAATAATGTGCTCCAAACTTGAGATTTAAAAACAAAACAAACGAATTAGAACCCTTTACTTTTAACATTTCCTACTGAAATAAAGAAGCCCCATTCTTCATAGGGAACATTAAATAATGGGCAAATTTATACATTTTACCTTTTTAAAAGAAAATTGTAATCAGATACACGATCAGATTTAAAGGGGATTAGAAATGTCTCCAGTTGCTAACGCAGGAATTTAAGCAGATCTCAGATTCATAGACACCTAAACCTGCAAGGAATCGTAGAAGTCAACTCATCCACAATCTACCCATTTGCAGGAATCCACCACCTATGTGTTAGTCAGCTTTCCCTCACTATAACAAACATCTGAGATGATCAACTTAAAAAGGGAAAAAGTTGACTTTGGCTCACAGTTTTGGCAGTTTCAGTCTCTGAACAGTTCGCCCCATTGCTTTGGGCCTGGGGTGAGGTAGTACATCATGGCAGCAGTGCATGGCAGAGCAAACTCGCTCACCTGATAGCCAGGGAGCAAAAGAGAGTGGAAGGAAGGAACTGAGGTCTCCAAGCCCCATGAGGGGCATGCCTTCAATGACTAATGACCTCCCACTAGGTGCCACTTCTCAAAGCTCTGGCCTCTCTCAATAACACCACCCTGGGGACCAACCCTTTAACATCTAGAAGGCATTTGAGATTCAAAGTATAGCACTGCCTAACACTCCTACGGGATGGTCATTGAGCCCTTGCTTGATCCAAACTCAGTAATTCCCTACACAGACCATTCCTTCATTGAGAACAGATCATATCATACTAGCAGGGTTTTTTTGTTTTGTTTTGTTTTGTTTTTGTGCTGGAGATTGAACCCAGGGATGCTTAACCACTGAGCCAGCCCTTTCTATTTTTTTATTTTGAGACAGGGTCTCACTAAGTTGCTTAAGGACTTACTAAGTTGCTGAGGCTGGTCTCAAACTTGCAATCCTCCTCCCTCAGCCTCCCCAGAAGGTTCTTTGTTGAGTCAAATCCACTGCAATGCTTTCCCATTAGTCCCAGTTCTGTCCTTTATAACTTCATGTCAACTGTAACTCTACAATTAACAACTCTTCCGCATAATCGCCCTTAAAATATGTGAGGACAGCTCTCACTTCCCTCACTAGTCTTCTTTCCAGGAACGAAGACACAGCTCTCTCTTCTGCCTTCTGTGCCCATTCCTCACATGATATAATTTCCAGACAACCCACCCCCCATTGCCCAAACTCTGTAGAAGTTTCTTTCTTCCTCTGCCTCCCTCTCTCTCCCTCTCTCTCTCCTCCTCCCACCCCCTCCTTTAAAGGGCAGACGTTCCTAGAAGAGCAAACACAAAGTTCTTTTCCAAGGCCTAATTGGTCTTAACCATTGCACACAGATTGTGGCATGTGCTAGTGCACTATAAAATGTTTTACTGCTTTGCATTTGAATAGAAGAAGACTGCATTTGTTAAGCAAGCTCTTTCCAAACAAGTCATCGTAAAAACTTTACAGCATCCCACTTCATCACATAACTTTTTAATGCTGCTCCTATTGTTTGATTTTGATTCTGCTTTTCAGTCCTTCTTCACTTTTTTCCCCTTGAAGTATTCTCCATGGAAATTCCCACAGAGAGTTTCAAGTTGGAAACCTGGTCCTGAAAAGGCTTTTCCTGGAGACCCTCTCCTGAGTTTGGACTGTGAATCAAAGCATGCGGAAATAGTGATGCCATCCACGTGGTAGGGCACAGGGCGGGGGACATGGGCAGTATAAAGTCAGTTTATGTCTGGTTTGTAATTGTATCCCGAGGTTTGGAAAATGAAGTCTATGTGATGGATATTGTGACCACACATGAGGTGCTGTGGAGACACATATGTATCTTAAAATACACGTATCTACAAGCATATACATATCTGTGTATATGTATAATGGAAAGCTTTAAACTATCAAAGCCTTCAGGCAAATATTTTGTAGCTATCTAATAGTGGGTACTTAAACTTAACTTCTTGACAGTTGAGACTTGGCACGCAGCAAACACCAACTAAATACCAGCCATGATTACTGTAGGAACTTCACGCCATTTGCCTCAAATAATTAACACAGTCTTGCTTTAAATATTTATTCAAATGTGTAGAGGAAGTACTAACATCTTAAAGCACCATGACTGATTTTTGAGATGCCTTTCTTCAGGATTCTGATTTTAAACATTTATCTTTGGGCTTTGAAAGAAGGTCTATGTCTATGAAAAGAGTAGAATAAGCTAAAGGACTTACAATATCTTTTCCTTCTTTATCACAGACTCTTCCTCCCTGAAAAATTATCAATATTTATGGGTACGTTGGGAATAAGCAGATAAGAAGTTTCGCTTTACTTAGGGGGAAAACACTCTTTCGTACTCTAAGGTATCAAATCGGGAACAGTTGGAAAAGCAAGCTTGATTAAAGACAGCTAACATCATTTCAGGAAGGGGAGTAGAGCCTAACTAATTTGTTGGAATTCTTTGAGGAAATCGCTGCCCCAGTGAGCTGGCTGGGGGAAGGGAGGAGATTATGAACTGAGTTTTTCCAAAAGTGTGCTATAGAGTTCTCCACTGTTGGTGGAAATGTTTAAGGTCTGAAGTCATGGGTGTGTAGGACAATTGGCATATTGGGCTAAGAATTGGAGAAGGGGGGAGGAAAGAAATGGTAACTCAGGACAGAAATGTGTCAGCCTTGCAAACAGGATCAGAAGAGGGGATGAGGGGTGGCATTTGGCACTGGGACTAGGGCTTTCCAAGGACACCAACAGTATCCCCCTGGGAAGACTGGATGGAAGGGGGGCAGGGAGTGGGAGCTGGGGCCTCTACTGAGAGTTCCGCCTCAGGCGGATTCTTTCTCCTGGGGATGTTTTCTCCACCTGGCTAAGTGCAGGCTGTGAGTCTGAGGAGGCAGCACATTTCTTTCTCTTGTCTCCCAAATAAGTCCCCTGTGTGATTCTAGTTGATTTAAGCCCCAGCATAGCAAGAACCCACGGTAGTCTGGATAGCGTAAAGCTACCTTATGAGACTACCTTTTCCCTTTTCTGAAGTTGTTTGAAAAGATACAAAGAGAATTCAAAAAGTGACATTTTATACTTCCTGTAAGTGACTTAGCACCTTGCCTAGAGACTGACAGTTCTCACTGGGGTTATGCTGCCCTCCCTGACCCTCAGGGCCACACTTCCTCCTGGTTTCTTGGGAGGAAAAGCAAAAGTTGGTCAATGTTAATTATTTGTTTGCAGGCATCATACTTGCTACAAGAGAAGGTGAAATTCTTGGTGAGTAACCACCTTCATTCCTTCGAGCGTTTTGCTTTCCAGGTTTACAGGACCCCCCCCCCCCCCCCAGCCTTACCCCTAACATACACCTCGAATAATCACACTCAAGCTTCTGGATACAGTGTGGGTTTTCTCCAAAACAGACAACCAATTAAATCTTCATTTAGAAGCTGATTCATAAGTTTGGGGAAATCAAATGTCAGAAAAGTACACTTTGATGAAAAGTATCTCAGGGGAATGTTTTCAAGCAACCCAGTGTTCCGGGGCAGATAGGTTGTGCTAATGAGAAAGGGGGCGAGGACAAGATGGTGGGAACGGGGAGCCGATGGTGCCTGCAAATCCCACCTCACCAGGAAAAGGTGTCCACATCCAGAGACATCTGGAGCACTGGGCTGGCCAAGTTAACCCTTCTGCAGCTTCGATTGGGCCCTTGGGCCTCATCCATGGGACTTCTGAATTAGAGCAACATTTCCTAAGCCTCTGCGGATGAGGACCATTTCTCAATGCAAAAAACAGCATGGTTTTTCCAATGTGGTCATTTCATGTCCATTAGCTAAGAAAATTCACATACATAAAATTTTTATGCTCAGTTGTCATGTGTGAAACTAAATTCCATGATGCCCATTGCTGATGCTGTGAATTTGAAATTGAATATAGGCTATTGTCCCTTGCCCCTCTCCTAGTCCAATGGGTGAGGTGACTAAGTAAAGGTGATCATCAGTCTAGTTGCTGATTAATGAGAAGTGAGCACGTGGTGCTCTGAAGTCACCCAGGAAAGGCATCTAACGTAGCAGAGTTCAGGGATGACTTCTCCAAATATGCGACAAAATCGACATTTATGTTTGACTAAGTGGACGAGATCTTGGTATATGTCGAGGTATTTTAAGGAAGAGAGACTAACATGTGCAAAGTTTCTGAAGCGGGAGACCAGGCTTCCCTCCAGGAAATGTGCCACCAGTGCAACTAAAATAGAAGGAGGAGAGAGCGCCATGAGAGGTGAATCTAGAAAGGAACATCAAGGACAATCAGCACAATTGATGTGCATTGCTCACATGGCATATTTACATGACTTTAAATTAAGGGCAATGTGATTTCATGAACATTAGGAAACCTGGCAAGAATGTTGAGTCTCCCGGGTGTTGAAGGTTCAGACTTTCAGAACCAATGCACAGCAAGTGGAACTGCCACAACCAAGAACCGCCAGCAAGTGACTTACAGGGCAGAAGTAGACTGTTTCCCTGTTCTGGAAGCTGGAAATCAAGCGTCAACAGAGGTTGGTTCCCTCTGCATGCTGTGAAGGCAAAATCTGTTCCAGGACTCTCTTGATGGCCAGCTTACGCTCACATCATGTTCTGAACCCTACATATGCGTCTGCCTCCAGTTTTTCTCTTTTTCTGAGGACACCAGTCATATTTAGTTAGGGCCCATCCTGGTGACTTTGTTTTAACTTAATTATCTTTGGAAAGACCCTATCTCTAAAATATGGTGACAATCAGAGGTACTGGGGTCAGGACTTTTTGGAGAAATATGACTTTTTGGAGAAATAGTTTAGTTCATAATACCCAGGGTAAGCTGTTCAAAGAGAGTTGGGAGACCCAGGGCATTAATAATTTGTCAGAGGTTCAGAGGTACCTGGAGTGGGAGGATGGGGAAACATAGGGAAGGAAGTAGAAGGGAGGGCAGGGCTTGCAAAGTCCCGACTTGGCTCTTTCCTGTTCTTGCCTTAATTTGGCCCCAATCCATGATTCTTGACAGGCTGGCTATACCAAACCATGGGGAGTAATCATTGCTCTTTACAGATAAGGAAAAGGTTGAAGTCACTTCCTTTCTCTTCCTTGGCACAGCCTAACAACCATCTTGGAATGAAGATTTCCAAATAAATTTCTCCCTGGTCACAGGAGAGCCTAATCCAGACTTAATTTTGACCTTGGATCTTCAGCGAGAGTCACCTAATCAGAGTATTTCTCAGGAGAGATGTGGTCTCCACATCCTTGCCTCCCACAGCAAATAGCCTCCTTCCTTAGGGCTTAGATTAAACTTGGGTTGTCAGAATTATGTAGTGTCAAAAAGCCCATTTAGAAATAGGTACCCATCTATTCAGTGCAGACAAAATCTAATCAAAAGAAACAAATAAAAAAAATTAGCAAATTCCAGTGCTATGGGTGGAGCCACACAAGAGAGGGCAGTTAACACAAACCAAACTATTTGAGGTGAATTTTGATACTTATTTTTTAAGGCTTGTTTAAGCAGAGCAGAATCAAAGGGTCTCTGTGCCTCTGTGGGTAGCATTTTATTAATTGTCTTGAGGGATTCTCTGGAAAACGTCAGTTGATTTGAATGCTCTTGTTATTTTTATTTATTTTCCAGATGTGCTCCGATGTTCTTTGGAAACGAGGCCCGCATGATTAATATCCCCAGCAGTGTTCAGTCAGTAGAGACTCTGAGACTGTAAGCACTATTCTTGGGGTCTTCTTCATCTCTTTTTCCCTCCTTGCCTTCCAATAAGAGATGATACTTCATTGTATCACATACAGATAAAGAAAGCAAGGTTTTCAAAAAATGAAGAAATGGCAATTTTCTGAAAAGCCAGTGAGGTGGGAAGGAGTTTCCTTCCCTTTTGTGGCAACTCCCCACCATGGAGGGAAGATGAGAAAAGAGGTACCTTAGAAATATAAACTCAGACTAGGAGAGAATCATCCATTCTTTTAGAATAATAAGGAAAAGGAGAAATACAAATTGGAGGATAATATTTTCCATGAAAAAGGTATGACTGCATTTTTGATCATTCTTTTGGAGGATTTTCACCCCACCTCTCCTTCATTAGAAGAATCAAGGTCCTTTCCACATCTCCATGTTGTCATGTTGTCTCTCCAGGCCACTAAGAGAGAAGGTTCCAGGGAGGTGGTCTCTATCTCTAGTATTCTCCATAGTATTGCTATTTCCCTAGAGCCCAAGACCATTGCTCCACCCTGGAGGAAAGAGCACAGGATGAGGTTGAATGGTCTGGAAGAGTCACTCAAAGTCTTGGGAACTTGAGATGAATTGGGACACCATGTTTATTTCTGGACTGAAGGGCAGATTGAGAACTCTTCAGGACTCCGTACTCAGGTGTGGATGTTGGCAGTAGGACTGCTTTGTTGATGATGATACCTAAATGAGCTGAATAAATGTAGAACTTGGGACAATGCCTGACATCTGGTAACTAAAGGGCCACATTTTTGATAGAGAATTACCTGGAAATAAGTTAAAGCTGTATGCAGATAATTCACAAATTGCTTTTCCAGCATCCTGTCTGGATCTTGATGTGCAATTCTGTATAAGTAGTAGTATTCTGTGAGTCCTGCTGCAGATTGGAGATCTATGGACAGAAGTCATTTTCATCCTTATAATTTCACGGACCATTGAAATGGAGCTAGAGTGGAACCATCAGTGACAATGCTGATTGAAGGTTTACTGTATGCTGAGCACCGCAGGCTCTGTGCACACCATTCCACACAACTCCAGTCAGAACTCTAAAATGTAGGCAATGAAAACTGTGTGAAGTCTCCCAGTTGGTGGGTAAATGCTCTGAGATTCAATTCCAACTCTATCTAACCTCAAAATGGAGGCTCTGCCATTGCATTCACCTTATGTGGACTAATAGCTTATCACATGCTTGGGTCTGATCATGGGAAACCAACAATTATGGAGCTTTTTAATCCACGTGCGGTTGATTCTTGATATTCATAGTATTTACCTTCTGTAAAGCCACCAGAAACACTGAATTAGTGAATATTAAACCATTGCTCCTAGGTGAAATGCAGGGGTAAGTCCCCGAAAGCCACACTTTTTCCACCAATAAATACATGACCTTGTTTGATATGTGTTTCTGTTAATTCTGGAAAATGCACAATCATCTATCTATCTATCTACCTATCTATCTATCTATCATCTCTCTATATATACATACACATTTATATCTGTTATGGGGGAAATATAGAAGATTCAAGAGACTGGGGTGTGAGTTGTGTGGGGGTGATTGTGGATTAGGATCAGGGATATATCACATTGTTACTACATATGCACTTGTGATTGTACGACAACACAACTCAATAAAATTTTTTAAAATTACATGCTTTGATTCATTGAACTCATGGTCAGCTGCACTGTCACTTGTGCCAGCGTGAAGTTAACCTAACATGCTTCTATTCTTCACTAAGTGTATCCGAGCCTGCCAACACTTTGGAACCCTAGGCAACACTATACTTCAGGGCCTTTTTCAACAGCAAAATCACCAAGAAAATGCACAAAAATGCAAAGCCACAACATTAAATAAATTGTGAAAGGAACACTTTTTATAGTATGGGAGCAGAAACTAGAGGCAGAGTGTCACCTTGTGTAACCACAACTGGGAATGTGTGAGGCGGGCAAGCCCACATTTTTTCACCATCCTGTGCATGTCTGTGAGCAACCACAAAGGTGCCCAGAGTATTGATTTTAGGATTACAAATAAATTTTAGCAAGAAGGTGAATTTGTAGTTACAGAATCTATGAATAATGAGGATTGACTACTTCCTGACGTAGTTATTAAGCTAGTCCAGGCAAAGAAATCCCACATTTCAGAGGAAAAATGAAACATTGCTCTTTCAGCTTAAATATTTGAATGCAAAAACCAGATAATTGCTAAATATATTCCTTTAGTTTTTGCTTGTGCAAAATCTTTGGCTCCAAAGTTACAGCTGCTGGTCTATTGGATTGCCCCACGAAGAAGAGGATTTTCACTGAGAGCATTTACCACTGATGTTTTTAAATTTTCCTTTTAATTAAAGTCATAATGAAATCTGTGCATACCTAGAGAAGAGTTCATTAAACAAAGAATTCTACAAGCAAAATGCTCAATTAATTCTTGGGTTGCTCTGACTCTTTCAATGGAGAGCCAAATCATCATTTTTTCCAGCCCTGTTCAAACTAGCACCCATAAAAGTGAAATGTATAAAAGGGTTATGTAATCATATTAATTGAGGTGGTGTAGAATATACTGTGTATTAGTTCGAAACCAAGAGTTAGGCAGAGGGAGAGGGAGAGAGAAAGAGAGAGAGAGTGAGAGAGGTGAAGAGTGGATTAGGGAAGGAAATACTGTGAGCTCAAAACAGTTCTTGAAGAATCAGAAGAAAGGAGCTGAGTGGAGGGAAAAGGCAAGGACAGAGCATTCGGGTGAGGGAAATTTTAGCAACAAAGTTTTGCAAATGAGAATGCACACGGGATTGGTGGAGCCAGGAACAAACCAACAGTGAGTGCCAAAGGTAGTTCTTGTGGGAGAGCAGGGGAAAGAGATTTGGAGACACAGGAAAAATTGGATTGAGGTGGGAAAATTAAAAGTAGATATAAGTACTGAAATTTGATGAAATAAGAAACAGACATTGAAAGCTTTAAGAAAGCATGCCAGTAAAGAAACTCTTACTAAGCTGCAGATGACGAAATTATGTATCTACCGATGACTTCTCACTGTGTCTATCAGGATTTCTGTTAAGTCTTCATCCAGCTTTCAAGAAATCTTTATTGAGTACTTAGTATATGATAGACATTATGAAAAAAAAATAAGAGGGCTATGGGGGGAAAATCAAAATGGACTGTTTTCCTGGAACATATCCTTTGTTTTGATCTCAGATGGAAAAGTTTTTAATACAAATGACACATTTACCTTTCTGTGTTTGTAAAGGCCTAGCATAGTCATCCAAGAAGTTGGCACTTGAGGATCTGGTGTTCTGATCTAGGAGAAGCCTCCAGGGACCCCTCCAAACTAATCTGGAATATCACCTTTTTTTTTCTTTTTGAGAGAGAGAGTGAGCTAATTTTTTATTTTTTCATCTGGCTTTTGTTTTTCTTGCACTTAGTTGTGTATGTGGTGCTGGGGATCAAACCTAGGTCCTCGAACATGCCAGGAAAGCACTCTACCACTGAGCCACCTCTCCAGTCCCTCAGTTATGCTCTTGGTAATAGGTGTTTCTCCTTATTTCTAAGAAGCATGGAGAAAGGGTGCACTCTTGCCAAGTCTGCTTTCTTGACATCTGCTGTCTGTGCACCCCAACCAGACCATTAGCACCTTGGCAAAACCTTCCCTCATCTCTACATCTTGTGTAGGTGATGGATAAATGTTTCTTAAATAAAGAACGAAAAACGAAATGAATAAATGGAGGGATAGATGTGACCCTTACCTGAATTATTTTTTCTTTAGGTTAAGTTTTGGGAAAGAATATGTCGAGTGTGAGGGGGAATGATAAGTTCTGTTATGTATGTGATACGATTTTTGAAATGTGACTTTGCTTAGTTTTTCTTGTCAGGCTAATTGGAATGTGGAAACAGACCAGGATATCTTGTGTTAAGATGACCTTAAAATGACAGATCCCTTGCACTTTTTTTCATGTCATTAATCATAAATCACACAAGTTGGTTTTGTCTCAATGTAGATATTTTTGTTATATAGACTATTCAATAAATTATCAGGTGGTTATTAGTAAAAGCATGGCACATTTGACCTAACTGCAGGCATTTTCTTGGAACTTTCTAGCACTGAGGTTTGGATAAAAAACCACTTTGGATGTCCCTGTGAAACTTGCTTCTTCCAGTTCATTGTCCTGAATTCTCACTGGCTACTTTGCAAAACAAATCTTGGAAAGTGCCTAAAGAAAGCCATTCTTCCTAAAAAGAACTTGGAGTCTTTTGAATTTACTCTGTATGCCAGTAACAGTGAGAGTGCTTGTCTTGTTTGCATACCTTCCTGCTGCTTTCCTCACTCACTCATGCTGTTACTCATTTTTTTAAAGTGAGCATTTATTCATTTATTCCGTTTTCAAAAAGTAGTCAACCGCCTGGACTGTGAGCATGTGCAGGTGAGGCTCTAGGTGGCGCTCCACGTCGAGTTTGGGAGGCAGGGGTAGGAGCAGGAGAGTGGATCCCAGAATGGAGGAACCTGGGAACACCCAGGCTGATCCTGGACTAGGGAGGGAGCTTCCCGTGAGGGGGTGGAGGGTGGGGTAGAGCAGGATGTGTGCTTGGGTTTCATTTGAAAAAAAAAAAAAAATACACCATATTGCAAAAAATTTACTTTTAGAATTCTACTTGGAAAATGGCATAAAAATATCTAATTCTAACACCGTCTTCCTTATTCCCTGGATTAGATTGGAACCCCATGTGTTTTTCTCATGGCAATTGTATCAGTTGTAACTGTTAAAGTGTGTCTAATCAGTTGTTTTATATCTTTCCTCCTTGGACTATAAGTTCCAGGAGGCAGAGACCTGGCTGCATTCCATAAATATTTATTTTGTTTGCCTATTGGCCTGCTGCTTCATCCGTTCGCTTGTTGCTTCTCTCATTTGGTCATTTTTTATCCACTCAGGCATCTCCACCCTTCCCCTTCCCACTCCGCCGGCTCTCATCTTCCGCCGCTCACTCCATCTCTCACAACCTTCCCAGCCCTCTCCCTTCCCTGCCTCCCACCTCCCCCACCCTCATTTATCATGACTTTTCAAGTTAAGAAACACGAATGTGGGAACGCAAACTATGAAAGCAACCTTCAGTCAGATCAAAATCCAGAGGCAGATTACAAAAAGGTTTTTTTTTAAACGCAAAGAGAAAGCACAGTCTCCGAGCAGTCGCTCTCCCTGCGCCCTGGCTCTCCTGAGCAGGGGCTGCACCTCCTGCATTTTGGCAACCGCAGGCAGGACACGCAGAGCCCTTCCCTCTCAATGGTTAGGAGTGGGGACAACTTGCTGGAATCACAAGTGGCGTCTTGGCTCGCTCCAGCAGTACTTCAGCTTCCATAAGCGCCGGTTTCTGGAACTGTGAGCTTCCAGCACTGGGGGATTTCCCTGTGTTACAGCCTGACCTGCGGAGCTGTGTTCCCAAGCCAAAGATGTAGTGTGGGCCTCTTAAGGCTTTGCAAGAAGGGAGGCCGGAAGGAAGGAAGGAAGGAAGGAGGGAGGAAGGAAATCAAATTTGGAAAACACTGATTGTTACTCTGAGATCTAGCTTATTGTTGTTAATACAGCCTTTAAACTTGATGTGACTGAGAAAGAAAAAAAAAAACTTCCTGCGGTTTTGGCAGTCTCCCTCTGCTCCCCACTGAAGTGATGTGAATGGAAAGACCAGATTTTGGAAGAATGTACCCCCCAATCCTTACATTATTCTCAACCACAGAAACAAAACAGAGGGCTGGAAAGAAACTTCCTGTCATAGATGCCAAACCCCTTATTGTTCACATGAAGATAATGGGGGTCCTCAATGAGTAACTTGCTCAAAGCTACTCCGTTCAGGGGTCTGAGCCAGAACTCACATCTTCTGGCCAGTTCTGGGCCCTGCACACTCCACAGACTGTAGTTTTTCTGTTTGGGTGAAAATGAATTTCAAACAGACAGTCCACCATGAATATATTTCTCAACTCTCATTCTTTTGTGAAAACCTCACAGGAAATCCAGCTCCTAATGGTGAAAGAAAATTGTGAATCTCTAAAAAAAATGATCAAGAGGAAAAGAAGCTTGAAAACGTATAAATGTCACATCACCCGGTGAGTAGGAACTCATCGTTATTGTGTGGATAATAAAGAAGTTATTAAAGAAACAGATTCCAGCTAATTCCACATGCAGCACATATCTTTGAAAAGAGTCCAAAATATTTTCCAAATGTTCTCACATACAGTTCATGCATCTGTCCTATGTAACCTGGAAATTGTTTACCCTGTGAAATCATTTGTACAAACCTGCCAACGATATGAATGATTCTATTTGTCTACTGTCATATCAAAATAATCGATCTTACACACATTAAGCTAATTAAAATAGCCAGGCTCTATCTTCATAGAAAATCCAAAAGCCCTCTTTCAGTTATGCCTCAGAAACCAGGAAAACATTTCTTAGGGAAGAATCTAGAATTTGCTTGTATCTATTAAGATAAAAACCAAAGAATGTATTTTTAATGCATTAATAAAAATTTCATAAAAATATTTGATATTTTTAGTCAGTCTCCAACTTACTATAGGGTCATATTCCAGAAGTCAGTGGGTAAATGAGTTGTCTGGAATTTAGAGTGTATTTTCCCATAGAAACAATGTCACCCATAGGAGTTAGTTCCCAGACTACCCTTGAAGATTATTTAACCCATAGTGTAACAGACTATAGTGCATTTTTAAATTATCATTTTAATGTTAATACTATTAATTAACTGTGTCAAAAGCAATCTACTAATTTAGAGGTTATTTTAAAGGCTAGCAAGTAAGAAAACTAGTTCTAATTACAGATATTTGAGATAGTAGATACTTATTAAATCTCCATTGAAGGCTTTGAGGTACTTTGAGGACTTTCAAGAAAGATGACATTAAGTCTCTATTATGTTTAATTTCATCTGACCGCTCTGACTAAAACAGGGAGAAAGGCCTGTGGTCCCTTTTCAACTTCCACCACCATTAGGGCAACAGGACAAGAAACAGGAAGGAAGTGAAAGAGGATACAGTTTAAAATTATGTGCACATCTTTGAACCCAGAGATAGCATAAGCAGTGAAATGATGAGGGGAGGAGGGAGGAAAGACACTCGCACAGAGGAGGCAGGAAGGATGTTGGTCTGGGTTCTCGTGTTCCAACATGGTGGTGCTGGCCTCCAGGAGGCTGGGGGTGGGGGGAGGCAGAGTCTTAGAGGAGAGTCTATGAACGAATAAGCAGGTGCATTCCTCAGGGACAATGGTTTCCAGATTTAAGAATAACTGGATTCAGTTTGAGTCTCTACTAAAGACCTACAGTGAACCAAGAGCTGCCAATCACAAAAAATGCAAAGCCATCACCCTAGACCTTGCATAGAAAATAGCCAGCGTTTATGACTTGTTTTAACTCATCTAATCCCCACAGGGACCTAAGAAGTGGGTATTATTATTATTATCCCATTTTAAATCCAGAAAACTGAGGCACAGAGGGGACCAGCAATTTGCCCATAGCCATATGACTCACATGACTAGTAGGTGGCAAGGCCAATATTTGAATCCAGGTAGTCTGCAGACAGAACTTCAACTCATAGGCTTCATTTTCTTTTCTGTTAAGATGCTTGTAATTCATTTACATATAGTGGACTTTGTTTAAGAAGTTCACACTTGGGCCAGGCATGATGGCACACACCTGTAATCCCAGGGGATCAGGAAGCTGAGGCAGGAGGATCACAAGTTTAAAGCCATCCTCGGCAACTTAGGCCCTAAGAAATTTACCGAGAACCTCTCTCAAAATTTAAAATTAAACAAAAAAGGCTGGAGATGTGGCTCAGTGAGTAAGCACCTCTGGGTTCAATCCCTGGAACAAAAAAAAAAAAAAAGTTCATACTTGAGATTGGTATGATCATGACTCCATTTTTATAATGTCATCTTGAAGGGTTTAGGAAATAGATTAGAACTGGCAAATAAGATGGCAGAGAAACTGTCTCCACCCTACCACTTCTCTGGTCAACGTTCTTCTCTTACCATGGATGGCTCCTGCCCTGTTCCATCTGGGATTTGGAATGCACTCAGAGAAGTGGCTACACGTGGGGACTGGAGATGGAAGCAGCATCCAAGGTCATGCCTTTCAGGCTCCCTTCAAATTCTACAGCTACTGTGAAGAAAGTTGCATTCCCACAGAGAACATGTCAGACTGGAAGAAAATTATGACAAAAGGTCTCCAAAAAGGTCTCTGAAACTTGGATCTTATCTCATTCCACAAGTCGAAGGCTGGGTTCCTAAATCAAAGACTGAAGCAAAATACATCTTTATCAAGCGTTGTTTTGACATCACTCCCCTTTGTACCACTGGACACACACTCCCATTGTCTCTTTAAATAATTTTTAAACACTCTTGAACTTTGGCTTGGAGATCGTCATTTGAAATGACTTTGCATCCCTGCACAAATTAGCTCATCTCTCCCTCCCTCTCTCTCTCTCAGAGAGAGAGAGAGAGGGAGGGAGACGTATTTTTACTTCAACCTAGCAAAAGTTATTATCCCTCATAAAACTTTACCCTTTTTCTTCTCTAAGCCATCACATAAACTATTCCTCCTCCTGATCATACATACCCCTCTCGAGCCATATCCATTACTTTATCAACTCTCCATGGAGGTTAATCTGCTAGTGAGAATTTAAGTGGACTCCTGGGGCAAAATACTCTCATAGATGATGAAACTTGGACTCCTAAAACAGCCATCCCAAGTTAAAATCCTAGTTCCTTCATTCACTAGCTGTGTGATAGTAGAAAACAAGCCTTTCTAAAACATTTTTCCTTGCTTGGAAAGTAAATGCAATATTAATCGTTCTGATATAACAATTGTTCTGAGGACTCAATGAAGTATTGCACATAAGAAACTTAATTCAGAGTAAACACATCATAAAATTCAATGTTAGTCCCCATTGTTGAAATTCTTTTGATGTGTGAAAGTATCAGATATATGAACAACAACGAATACAAAGAAATGTTCGATGCACTATGTTTTATAAGCATGAAAAATTAGACACAATTTATTTCCAACGGTGGCTGACTGTGCTGGCATGTAACTCATGTTCTGAATATTAGGAAACATTTAAACATACTGGTGAGTTTTTTTAAATGAATGATAAAGATGAGTGGATACTTTGGGGGAAAGTACATGCTTAGGAAAAAGATTGGAAAGATCTACATGAAAAATAGAACATGATCATCTTAACAGAAAAAAAAGTATGTGCCATACAGATGGGTACCAGGATTGTGAGTGGTTTTAAAAAATGTTTTATATTTATCTGTCTTTCCTAAAGTTTGTGTCTTTTACAATTAGGAAAATTATAGGCTGTTGAAAAATACTGTATAAAGCTTAGCCTTCTCAGATGATTCCCCTCCTGGCTCCAATTAATCCAGACATCCAGCTCTTTCGCTTCCTTTATTGCCCTTCTCACTCTACAGATTTATGTTCCCTCTGCACAGCTGCAGTTGGTTTTGAATATTTGGCAGAGTCTGTAGTTGGTGTTTAGATATATTTATGTGGGTTTCTCTTCCTCATCAGACTGCATTTCCAGAAGGGTATCTTCCTTATATTTTCTCTATAATTGTGCACAGAGACTTGGAAGCTCATTATCTCAAATGTTAACTGATTGAGGTCACTGTCAGAAAACAAAAACAAAACAAAAAAGTCCTTGCTTGTTGTAAACATTAACATTTATAGGGAGCTATGCTTCAACATGAGGACCGGAGGGGCTTATAGACTGGATTTGCCTGAGAGGATGCTATGTGTTCATGTACCTATTTCATTTCTTTCTGGGACACAGAAATAACACATTGCCAAGGTTCCACATGTGGTTCTGACCAGCGAAACAGGAACAGAAGTGCATACTCCACTTCCAGGCACAAATCATTTTGCATGTTCTTCCATGAATGTTTGCTTCTCCTGTGGTCTGATGGCTGGATAGTGCTGGTATTGAAGCCAGAAGAGGGTGGAGCCACAAGATAGAAAGGACCTGGGTCCCTGTGTTTCTGCAGAGAGCAGAACCACCCAAGAGAATTGCAGCATCCAAAATGAACAATGTTTGTGTGAGGAAGATAAGACTTTTACTATACGAAGGCACTGAGATTTGAGGGTTATTTTTTTTTGTAGTAACCTTATTCCAACAAATTATTTAGGTTGTAAAAACAATTCAAGATAACATATGCAAAGTGTCAAACAAATAGTATAACATATTTTTAGAAAAACTGTATAATGTTTCACTCCCTGACCCCAAATCCTTTGCTTGTCCACTGTACTCAGTCCTCTTAGGAGCCTTGATGAGTAACAATATACCTCTTCTTGCATCATGATTAAGAACCTTTTGAACCAAGCAATTTCCCCTATTGCAATCTAACTCTTTATTTTTGGGCACAAACACTATAAGAGCTCAGGGCAGCACCTTATGATTAAATTACTTATAGAAAAGAAGTTTTTTCCTAAATTGTCTAGGCAATTTTTCTCAAAACTTGTTTCCACAAGAAGCCAAAATGTTTAAGAAGAAATAGATTTCCAAGGCCAATGAGTTTGGGAGACATTGGATTAAGCAATGTGATAAGAAGTTCTCTATGGACGGCTGTGCTCTGGGAGCCTTTAGCTACCAATCAAGAAGTTCCTATGGGTGTGTGTGCAGCCCATCCCCAGGTCTGACTGAGGAACTCTTTTAGGGTGAAGCCCTCACCAGGAGCGAAGCACACCTTGAGAAATGTTGTTCTAGATAACAACTCTAATTTGCCTCTGCATCCTGGCCTATTTTATGTTGTCTGTTCACATTCACTTGGTGTATTTCTCAGCTAGTATTGGAACCCCCAGAATACTCAAGCCATTTAACAGAAATGACAGGCAACTTCCAGAGTATAAGAAAAAAAGAAGTCGTGCATTGATTTGGGCATTCACTGCAACTGGAAGATAGACAACAGGAGAAAAAGAGATGCAAATAAGCCCACTCCTATTCAACCCAGCCAACACATGCAGCCTAGAGTATTCTCTATCACAGGGGGCTGTTGAGGCAGGGTAGAGTTGGATTTGAGGAAAGATTGGATAATTTTATGAGTGCAAGTAGTGTTTAAAGTTATGTGAGCTAGAACTACAATAACAAAGGATACAAGGAAATGAAATTGATCCCATGAGGAGGGAGGGGCAGAAAGGAATTCCCACCTTGCAATCCAGCCTGGGATAATTCACTATAGGCCAGGTGCAATAGTCCCTACTCCTTCTTTATTTTCCTTTTCCTTTTCCCTGATACATCTGATTCTGGCTAAATAGGAGGTGGGGATATTAGACCTGACAAACAGCGATTTGATCCCACAGGGCAACTCCTATTGAAAACCAAGATAACACAAATGCTTTCAATTCTTCAAGTTGAACGCAGTCTAAGGATTGTGTTTTGTGACTGATCTCTGCTCTTTTATTAAGAGAAGATCATTTTATGAGAGCTAAGAATATTTGCATTCCTAACATCAGAAGAATTTAAAATTCCCCACCAACACATTGTTCAAGCGAATAAAAGGAATTGGAGTGTTTCCACAAGGTAGGGTGAGATCATCTTAATTCGTGGAGACTCTTGAGCCAGGATGAATCCAGTCTGGAAGGACTGACCATTCAAAATACTCCTTCCATCTCAACCAGAAAAGTAAAATGTTTTTTGAGCTGCAGAATTCTAAGCTTGATGATGATTGAAGATGCTGGAAGAGGGGATGGCAGATTTTATGGGGCTGGGTGGGTTCTCACCCTCCATCTCTCCATGGGAAATTTTGTGAAAATATTCCACTCTAGCAGTTTGGTGAAAAACATTTGGACCCCAGGGAATTGATGAGAGCTAAGTTTTATTGAGCAAGTCCCATCTGGGACCAGAGGAATTAAGAAACAGAACTATGGGAGACAGGCAACCAGAGGAATAGCAAAGCTAGTCTCATGGTACAGAGTTAGTCTTTCAGCTCATAACTAGTGTTAAAATTTTCTTGATTAAGATTAGAGTGCAGAAACAATGGGATCAGAGACTGTGGGGTCTGTTTTTGTTTTTGTTTTTGGTGTAGGACTTTAGTCAACCCTTTCCTTAAGCCGGAATGGTTGTATGACATTCCAACAACCCAGAAAGAACCCTAAATATCATTTGCTTCAGGGAAGATTTTTTTCCCTTCTGGTACTCAGCAATCCTTGTAAACTCAGGGTACTAGCAGACACTGTTGTCTGTATAGCCCCATTATCCTGCCTTCTCTTACCTGGCACAGCCCATTTCCCATGATAAAAATTTAAAACTCCAAACAGACTTCTAGTTTTCCAGCTTTATTCTGCCCATGGTGTGGAGTTGGCTGTGTGACCCAATTCTGGCCATTTCTGGCTTGGGGGAATTCTAGGAAATATTTTCTTTTTTGGAAAAAGGAGAGAGGGATGGGGAGAGAGATCCCCCCCCCCAAACTTTGCTCTGCTACACTTATAAAAGAACATGATGCTTTATACTGTGGTAGTGATTTTGTGACCATGAGACAACAAGCCTGAGGACCCAAGTCATCATGATATGGTTGACAAGATGGGAAGTAAGAAAAATCTTGAGTTTGTGATGCTATCATGGAACCACCATTACAATTCTGGAAATATGTGCCTCTTGATTTCTTGCGAACCCATGTTAAGAAAGATATTCCTTCACACATATATATGGGTATAAGTATATGTATATAAGTGTGTATGTATATATCATACATAAATATATGATAGAAGAGGTATATATAGGTGCATAATTGTATGCTTTTCTGTTGGACGGATATTGCTAAGTCACAGGGGTATGTATGTGTCCAGTCTTTTAATTAGTGAATTATAATTCACCAATATATTCATTGGGAAGGGTTATCCTTGGAGAGGAGGATGGCAATAGGGACTGGCAGATGGCAGCCTGGGTAGTAGTGGTGATTGCTCTCTTTATCTGGTTGGTAGGTATGTTCATTGTGTAAAAAATCTGTTGAACTGAGCTGCATACTCACAACTTGTGCACTTTTCCTGTGTGTATATCAATAAAGCCATTTATTTGAAAAAAAGAAAGCTATTCTAGAGCAGCCCAAATTCTTCTACCAAACATATCCAGCAAAATATGGCTGCATGTGCCAATACAGCATAGGACCCTGAAGAGTCGCATGGCCTGTGACTCTCGAATCACTGATATTCATAGATAATGACTGGCCTTGTCCTCCTGGAGAAAACAGAAGACTGGAACTCGCTTGCCAGGGTCTGACAATTCCCTGGTTAATGTTGGCAGGGGCCAAGGTCATAACTGCTTTCATCATTACAGAGGAAGCAGCTATCACTACAGTTACAATTCAACATGACAAAATAGGAGGATTTTGCTCCATATTTCAATGTTTCTTTCCCCTTTCTCCCGCATGGTCTTACTTTTTCTTTGTTTCTTACTTTGGCTTCAGAGAACCATTTTTGCTTTTCTATTTTGTCTATTCTGATAGTACTTAATTTTTCAATATGGTAAAGCAATAAAAAAAAGCTGACTGACTCAGTAAAGTGCCAAAAACGTATACATGGAATATAGGAATGCTCTATCGAATAAACAGAAATTTACTTAATCTCCAAAGGACTCCAACCTTTTCTCCCCTAACACATACTGCCTAAATTTCACATCCTCCTGCAATTAAATGCTGTCCCGCTTGGGCATATCTTCTACTGTACATATCCTAAGACAAAACTCCAAAACTACTGGGTGGTATCAAACTGGTATGACTTGATCTGGGAGAAATTCTTCTCTACGGGGACATATCCATTTAAGAATTTTTTTTATTTCAAAAGTTCCTGTCCTGATTTTCCTTCTTAAGGACTTTGATTTTCATCATATATGAACAGGGAATTATGTGTGCTGTACTTTGTAACTCAGTTAATTTGAAGATATCCACTTATTCTTTCACCCCTGTGAGATTATTGATGCTAGTCTTACTATGCTGCTCAAAGCTCAGAATCAGCGATGTTCAGTAACCAAGGAGCTCAGATGGCAGTACCAAAAATGATGCTTCAAAAACTCAGTTTTTCCAGAGGACAAACTTTTAGCATTCATACCTGAAATGTAGAAGAGGAAATAAAATTCTTCCTGAAAAATTCTGTTTACCATACTTTTAGGGTCTTCTGGGTACACTACGGGCACACTAAATGGCACTCCATGTGTGACAGACTTGGTATGATTTGCATTGTGTGTTTTGATGTCCTTGGTTGTTTTTGTTTTGTTTTGTTCGGAAAAGCTTGCTTTATGTTGTGTTTTCTATTTTTGCAGTACTGGGGACCGAACCCATGGCCTCACACATGCAAGCCAAGCTCTCTACCACTGAGCTACATTCCCAGCCCTTCTTTTAAAATGTTATTTTGAGACAGGGTCTTGCTAAATTGCCCAGGCTGACCTTGAACTTGTTATCATCTGCTTCAGTCTCCTGAGCAGTAGCTGGAATTTCAGCATGTGCAGCCGTGCCTGTCTGGAGAAGCTGTCCGGCTTTTGTTTTTGAGATAAAGGAAAGCAAGACTTACCCAGAATTAAGCAATAGCAGCTCCGCCCAGCATACTGTGCTTCTGGCAGCCAAGAGTGCTGCACAGCGACTGCTCTTTTGTTTCAGGTGTCAATTTACCAAGTATCACCTTTCTTCAGTATTACACAGGCAGAACCAGACAGAGTCATGCCTCAAAGTGTTGAGAAAACTTCTTGGCTCCCATGTAACAGAGAGTGCAACCTTGGGAGTTAAACAAGGACCCTCCCTTAGCTTATCTCATGGTGACCTGTCTGACTGTGGCTTACCATTCTGTACCTAGAAAGATTGCAGACAAATTGGGAAGCTTTGTGTGTGTGTGTGTGTGTGTGTGTGTGTGTGTGTGTGTTTCTTCTGCTTCCAAATAGAAGTGGTAACAATGCAGACCTTTCCCCACAATATTGTAGGAAGGAATGCTTATTTAAAACAATCATAAAAGATGCTCACCACTGTTAATCATTAGCTAATAGCAAAGTAAAACAGTAATGAGATACCACTACACATCTATTAGAGCGGCAAAAATCCAAAATACTGACAGCTAAACGCAGGCCAGGATGTGCAGTAACAGGAACTCTCATTCGTTGCTTACGGAGATGCAAAACGGTACAATCGCTCTGGAAGAGTTTGGCAGTTTCTTACAAAATGAAACATTCTTTTTACCGTCCAGCAGTCACATTTGTTGACATTGTCCCAAATGAGTTGGAAACTTATGTCCACCCAAAAAACTTACACACGAAAACTTACAGCAGCTTTATTTATAGTTGCCAAAGCTTGGAAACAATTTAGGTGTCTTTTTCTTTTTTTAAAGAAAGTAGGACAGTGAGAGAGAGAGGCAGAGATAATCAATTTTTTATTGAGCTTTCCACATGGCTTTTGTTGCTCTGACACTTAGTTGTGTACGTGGGTGCTGGGGTTTGAACCCGTGTACTCGCGCCAGGCAAGCTCCAGCCCCTAGATGTCTTTTACTAGGTGGATGAATACTGAAAAATTAAAATATATCCATGTATTAGACAGATATGAGCAAAAAAAGATATGGAGGAAACATAAAGGCATATTAGTTATGAAGTAAAAGAAGCTAGTCTGAAAAGTTTATTTAGTATGTAATTTCAACTATACAAAAAGTCAAAAATATGGAGATAATTAAAAGATCAGTGTTTGCCAAAGGTTTGGGGAGAGGCAAGGAGGGATGATAGGTGGGGCACAGGGGATGTTGAAGGCAGTGTAAATATTCTGTATGCTGCGATAAGGGTGGATACATGTCATTACACATCTGTCCAAATCAACAGAATATACAACACAAAGAGTCAACAATATTGTAAACTCTGGGCTATGGTTTATAAATATGTGCTGCTGTTGCTTTTCCAACTGTGACAAAAGAGCCTGAGATGGTGGTGGTGAGGGCGGCTGGGTTTGTGTGGACAGGTGGGTGCTCTCTGGGAACTCCATGTTCTGCTCCAGTTCACTGTGAACCTAAAATTGCGCTAAAGAAAGAAATCTGTTAATGAACAATAAATAAAAATTTGAAAGCTGTCAGAATCATAATGCAGAGAGTATAGGTATAAACACATTAAATATACGAGTTAACCAAAATAATTATTGAATTATGCTTTAGGATTAAGTTCAGTTGTACACAATGGGGAAAAAAAACAACAAATAATGGTGGCCTAGTCAGGATTAAAGAATATTTCTCTCTCATGTAAAGGGAAGCCTAGAAGTCCTGGGCTGGAATGGTGATTTCATAGAGGCCAAGGCTTCCATCTCGACACTTGACCCCATCCCATGATCTAATATGGTTGCCAACACACCAGTCATTGCATCCATGTTCCAAACAGCAGGGAATGAGGAAGTAGGGAACAGTGGCATGCTTCCTTCCTGTCATGGAGACTTACAGGAAGTTCCGTATTATACTTCTTCTATCTCATTGGCTATGCCCTTGGGTAAAGGGCCACATCTCCCTGCCAAAGACTCTGGTAATTATTTAACTATTAATTTTTTATTAATTTTTAAAAATATACGAGAGGCCTAGGTAAAAATTAGAAATCTGTTTTAAACAAGGGAACAGGTAGCTAGCAGTCTGACAACTGAGTAAGGGTGAGCTGATTAAAATACAGTGGTAGAGACAGAGGACAGACACAAAGACGTTAGAGAATAAAAACCATCGAATAGTAAGGGGTGGTGGAAGAGGGGATTAATTTGGTTTCGGGAAGGCGTGAGGAGGTTAATTGTTAATTGTTTGGTAAAGAAGGCTATGCCTGTCATTGGCTCATTTTATAGTTTTCACTGCTGCAAGAAGTGCTTAGGCCGAGAGAAATTGCTGTCTGTAGTGGAGTGTACATTCTAACCGACATCAGTTTCCCTCTTCACAATCTGTCCATCACCCCCAAGGGGAGGGAGGTGAGGAAGAATTCCATTCAACAGCACACACTTGGAGGATCTCCGGCAATGAGGGCTTTTTTTTCTTTTGTATTTATGATAAAACACCCAAATATGTATCCAAGTGGGATTACCAGTCTGGGTTGGATCCAAGAGACTTTGGTTACCAGAACTATTTCTCATCATAAATCCCCAAACAAGTTGAGTTTTTCACTTCCTCTTCTAATCTGCCATGGAGCACTGCCGAGTTGCTTGAAGTCATCGACTTCTTGGCAGCGGCTACAATTCCAGGATGATGGAGCGATTCTTTTCCATATACATCATTATTATTTCTAGTATAAATATTTATCAAGCACTCACTGTGCAATAGAGACGAGCTCCTGCTTGGTGGTCTTCCCAGCTGAACAAAACAAACACCAGGAGAGGCGCAGGAAGAGGTGGGAAGAGGGCCTCAGCTGGTGGGAAACGAAGCGAAAGGACTCCCCGCCCCGCCCCTCTTCTTCAAGTTGGATTTGATGGCCATATTCAGATATGCAAAGTATGTTCTTTCTTGTTTAACAAAGTCTTTATACGGCTTATTAAGTGTCCTGTGCTGTCCTAAGCACTTTATAAACATCAACTCATTGAACGTTCAAAGCAATCCCAGGCAATAGGTGTTATTGTTATAATTTGCAGATGAGAAAGCGGGAGGCAGAGTAATTTGCCCAAGGTCAATGGCAAGATGGCTCAGGAGCAAGGTTCCAATAAAACTTTCTAATGCTTCAAGTGTCCACTGCTGCTCTGCCCCTAGGGCTACCACTGGACACACATAGCTTCTGAGTACTTGAAATGCGGGCTGTGTGACTAATGGACTTAATGTTTTCTTTTATTTAATTTTTAATTAGTTTAAACTTAAGTGGCCACAGTGGACAATTGGCTACCATAATCAGTGCCATAGCAAAGGTTTGTGCTCAGCATCTTCGAGCTATGGGTTTCTTTTCTTAAAGGAATGAGGGCTAAGGGCACAGGGAGTCTGAAATAGAGTTCTTGCCTGGTACACTGGCAGATTAATTAAGAAGCACAGATGCTTCATAATCGAGATGCAGGTTTATGGCAGAAGATGAGCCAGTCACTCAGGAGGTGCCACTCTGTACTTAATCCCTGGCTATTAAGGAGGACTGCAATAAACAGTGAGTTCCAAGGAAAGTTTTCTCACAGTTAGTAGGGAGTGAGGAGGTCCGAGAGCAGAGAACCAGGGCTCTCTAGATCAGCACATTTGATAGCACAGAAACATTTTTGTTTTAAAGCAAAGAGCAACATCATAATATCTCGTGCCTGCTTGGAAAGGTGAAGAATTGAACAAAGAAGGCAGCGTGCTGTGCTGTTTCCCTGGAGCCTGGCACGCTCTTTGCTCCCTTTCCCTCCCCACCCTACGAAGATCGTGCTGCTTCCTCCTTGAAAATTGCCCTCCTCCCTCCATATAAAAGTGGCCTCTCCGCAAAATGATGACATCTTTCTTCTGATAGCTAATAGATAATTAATAGTGTCAAAGCTAGGCAAATCTTAGTCCTATTCTATTTTACTAGCAACTATTGAAGGTCTGGTCTGATTTCTCTTTGTATTAATTCTTCATAAAAACTCGAACAGGGGCTCAGCAGTGGGAGTGCTTGCCTAGCATACGTGAGGACCTGGGTTGAAACCCCAGCACCACATACACAACTAAGTGTTGGAGAAAAAAAGACTAGATGAAAAATAAATAAAACTGCTTCTCTCTCTCTCTTTCTCTTCCTCTCTCTCTCAAAAAAATAACTTGCAGTTTGTTTCTGACATTCCATAGATCATATTAACGTAGTCTCTGATTCCCTTTGTGATCTCTAGCATGTATTTCTATTATAGCACTGATTTCATTATATAAAAGAAGTAATGAGGATACTTCTCCCCAAAAAGAATGTAAGCCCTTTTACAGCAATACCAACCTCATAATAAATGTTCAATAAATGGTAAACAACTCTTGGTTGAATGAATGGTTATTGCCAGAAATTTGCAGTAGATTTCTTAATCTTTTATTTAAAATAAAATTAAACCCTTGTCCAATGAAGTTGTCCTTTTAGCAGATATGTAACTGACCACGCTTGCATAATACCCCTGCAATAGAGAGAGACAAAGCATAAACTGTCCTGGAGAATGGGAATATTTTCTCTCTTAACCTAGCCTGAAGAATAGAGGTTACCCGAAGTGAGCAAGATCTTAGAGAATTGCACACAATCCAGAATAGAAAGATGTGTGAAAAATAGCTATCAGACAAGGTCTTTCTTTGAAGAACATTTTTGGGAATTTGGAGGGCACGAAGGATGTTATGATGCCAGTTCTGATAGTAGGCAAGGGGTAGGGAGGGGCTCCTACACTGCTTGAGTAGCCTTTGATTTGGTTTAATTGATTGAGCAGGAAAAAAAGAGGAGGAAAGAAAGAATGAGGAGATGGTAAAATTGGCAAATGTAAAATACTGTAACAGAAATCACTGTAACTTTGCTTTGAGTAAGACTGGAAAAGTTTGTTATACTAGGAAGCAGTCATATAAATGGAAAGATGGTTTTTCATGTCTTTTACAGCTTGTTGTAAATGATTAATTAAATACTCTGAGTGTTTCATTAAAAGTAGGCATTCCTTCCAAATTAAAGTGTGTAGAGACTCATTATAAATGAATTCATTGGGTGAATGAAAGAAGCATTTACTTCTACATGAATATTACTGGCAAATTTCATTCCTGACATTGACTCTATAGACTGAATTTATTTTATTGGCAATATGAACAAATTACAAGGCTAATTGGTTTTCTACCTTACTATTTTTGTATTATTTAGTGCATTTATAAGTGATCCAACGATTTTCAGCATCACACTACATAAAAAGCACTTTGTAGAACATGAAAATAAAAGAATGGATAAGACATGGTCCCTGCTTCATTCCTTTATAGCTTTACAATTCATAGAATGACTTGAAATGCCTACTATGTACAAAAAACTTTCCTGGATGCAGAGATAATAGAAAGAAAAAATAAGACGTTTTCCTGCCCTCCAGAAGCTCAAAGTGTCATAGGAAAGGCGTATGCACAAAATAACTTTAATACAAGACAGACCCTGGTAAGTAAGTGCTAAAATAATAAAGGTACAAAGTGCTTGGGGAATATAAGGCATGGAGGGATTAAGTCTGATGGGGAAGGGATCAAGAAAGACTTCTTGGAGGAGGAAGGATTTGAGCTTGGCCTTGAGCTATGGCTGGGAATTCAGCAGAAAGCTCTGGGGAGAGGAGGTAAGCAAGGGCCTGTGTGGTCTCCGGGTTGCTGGATTGTGCTGTAGAGAGGCTTTGGTGTTTCTCTGGGTAATTTTGAACTGTCACGTGAAAGAGACATAGAAAATACACAGATCAACTGGAAATTGGTCTGAAAATACAGCCATGTGACTTCAGAGAGAGAAACCATATCAGGCCTGGGGTGTGGGCAAAGAAAGTGACAGGTAGAATTAGACATTGAGCAGATCAGCATTTTTTTGACTAATAAGCTTGTCCTTACTATACACACATTGACTCATGGGCATAAAAGAACCCTCGGGAAGTCATTTAGTTCACCCCCCACTATGACTCTTTTCTCTATTATTCCCTTAGCCTGGACCTTTAATAGGAGTTCTTCATATGCTAAGAACTTCATTTTTGAAGTTGGGGGGTTCTGCCTGAGGAGCAATAAAACTAATAAAATATAGTGGTGGCATCAGCAGAAGCAAGCTTGTAACAGCACTATTTTGTAGTTGTATGGGAAATGAGGCCAGGGTTTGGTAGATCTTCAGGGGCTGTCTTTTCAGGCTTCCCCCTTCATGTGACAGCTCCTGCTTGGGGTGAAACCTGATCATGGGCTTATTCACGCTGGTTTCCCACCACCTTGGCATAAGAAAATTCTTTCTTATCTAGCCATCAAGTGGAAGTCTAATGATATAAACGCCAGAGCTGGAGTTGCTATCAGAAATATCTCATCCAAACTCTTTGTTCTCAATTTTATTCCGGGAAAAAAGAGAGTCTCAGGGAGAAGTGATTTGCCTTGTTACACAGTTAATGATCGGCTTACCTGCAACAGAGCTAAAAATCTAAAATGCAAGTCTCAAGGTTTCCTTGCTTTCAGATCCGTTTCTTTCCCTGCATTGAAATGCTTGTTTTATTTTCATAGATGTGTGTGCGCGCATGCATTAATATTTCTAAGAGTTTGGCTGAAATTGTTCAGTCAGATCCCATAGAATAATGTATGCTGAGCCAGAGAAGTAAAATGCATTGGTTAAAAACCCTCCCACTTGGAAAAACATTAGAATCCTGGGAATTTCTTGAAATACAAGAAAGCTCAGACTCCAGGACTTGCAGTGTAAACACTGTGGCTAATTTGTTGAAGTGAGATGCCATTGATGATTCTCCCTGCCTTGAGAGATGACAGGGCTCCTTGGTGGAACAAAGCAGATTGCTGTAGCAGATTGCTGGGTGAATGCAGACTGCAGAGAGTGATCGGGAAAAGAGGAGACATGTTACTGAGACAGATCATCTTTCTTAAAGAAGAGTTAAAAAAAAAAAAAAAAGCTAAAAAGGAATTCCTCCCAAAGAGTTTGCCTTCCAGAGGACAATCATTTCTACAGCTCTGCTTCTGCCCACAGAATATTGGATGTAACCTGGAGTGTAGCTTAGAAAGTCCATTAGTTTTACAGAAGTGGTTCTAAGAAAAGTGAGTGTGAATAACCCAGAGAGCAAACCAGACACCTGGCCCATGCATTTGCTAAATCAAAGTAGACAAGATTAACTTTCAACAGGTTTGCTTTGTAGTCATTTATTATTGCAAAATTTTATTCTTATAAACAAAAACGATGCTTTGCTTCTGCACTGATTTTCTTATCAAAGAAAAATGTCCACAAGCAGTTCTGCAGAATAAGCTGTCCTGAAGCTTTATCCTTTTGACATGGTTTGTTTTAGGGCTGTCTTTCAGTGTCCTGATGCTCTGGCTGCAGGAATCTTCAGGGATTTCTAGACACTCTTCCTGCTCCTGCTCCTACGCTCTTTCACTGCAAGATCATTTTGCTTTCAGTAGAGCAGAACCTTAAATCAGGTTTCTCTGGGAAATAAATCTCACTTTTGGCTTTTTAGTGTACTCGCCTTCAAGGAAGTTCTAGAAGAACCGTGAAAGACTTCTAAATCTGATTTTCATGAAATGTGTAATTTTCTTTCCAGTGTGAATTCCCGCTAGAAGAACTAGTATTCTGCTAATTTGGTTTATTTATGACTATATTAGTCAGATTTTTAGTATCCTAATTCTAAGTGGCAGCAATAAACATTCACCTGGACATTGACAGGATGGCTCTGCTGATGGATTGAGTTTGAATTGGCTGTTGTTTCTTCTGGGACAAGTGTCTGACAGGGACTTGATCCTCTCCTGGCAGATGGCAAAAGGCCTAGGGGGCAAACCATCCACTCAAGCACAATGCAGCCTGTGCTTGATGCAAGTCAGCTCATATGCCACTGGCCAGAGCAAGTCACAGACAGTCAGGGCTCAGTGACTTGCTTGTCTGACTAAGAGGTACTTCGAAGTTGTATGGTGAGGGGATAGGGCTGAGGGTGTAGCTCAGTGGTAGAGCCCTGGGCTAGCGTGAGTGAGGTCCTGG
This sequence comes from Aplodontia rufa, assembly GCA_004027875.1. Taxonomy (NCBI): domain Eukaryota; kingdom Metazoa; phylum Chordata; class Mammalia; order Rodentia; family Aplodontiidae; genus Aplodontia; species Aplodontia rufa. The sequence continues at coordinate 102,602 of PVKS010000384.1, read as the reverse complement.
TTTTAGGAAAAAAAAAAAAAAAAAAAACACTTAAATGACCAGGGGTGTGGATGCAACGTGCTTTTCTAGGGTGGGAGCAGAGAACTGAGATTTGTATTCCAATCTATTACTGGCAATTTAAAATGGAGAGTAAATATCACTTTCCTCTAGAATCAAAAATTACACTCTCGGAGGCTGGAGCAGTGGCTCAGCAGTTTTGGCGCTTGCCTGGCAAGCATGGGGACCCGAGTTCGAACCCCAGCACCACGTACACAACTAAGTGTTGGAGCAATGAAGGACATGTGAAAAACTAAATAAAGTTGTTTCTCTCTTTCTCAAAAAAAAAAAAAAATTGCACTCTCGAATTCTCCCAGATGCCTACAAGATAAAGCCTTTTTAAAAATTTAGTTTTCTAAATGTCTTTTGTCTTCCTGTTTTATCTGGTAAGGATTCAATTACCTAGATATTCCACAAACATGTGAGGGATAAATAAATACTGTGCCCACTAAGAAACTGCTTCTTTTGTAACATTAGTTCATTCATTCACTTGAGGATTATTTATTGAGTGCTACCACATGACAAGCACTATTTATAAATGTATAGAATATATCAATGAACAGAGAAAAACTGACTTTATGAAGGTTAGGTTCTAGCAAGGAGAGATAAACAACTGGAGATAAAAAGGAAATAATAACTAAAACATATTCTATGTTAGCATTTGATACGTGCTTTGAACAAAGATTAGCTGATGGGTATTAAGACTTAGATAGTGGTGGGAACAGTCTGCAATTTTTCTATATTATGGTAAAGGGTAGATTTTATTTAAAAGGTGACATTTAACTGGAGACTTGAGGTGAAAGAGCTTTCCCTCTGTTCTCCATGTGGCCAAAGAGTTCCATGAAGGACACACAGAGAGCATTTTGGTTAAGCTGGGGAGGTGGTTCTTGAGGAGGCATTGAGATTACAGGGTTTTGGACCAGCCCTATCTGCAGGTGGTTTCTTCTAAGCAACATCTCACCATTGAAAAATAAATGAATAAACACTTTAAACACTATGCTAGTTTGTAAACTTATCAAAAACTGGCTTAAGATCTTGATCTGGATTAAGAACTTTTAAAGGTTCATTAGTGAAATTATTAATGGTAGCTAAATTGCCTAGTAGTCAAATGCTCCAAAATTTTTTCTATAAACCTTGTCTCTTCACTTGTTACAATTTGCCCTTGAAATTTTCATTCAGTCCCATGCCCTTAAATACCATCTTGATTAGTCCATTCTTCATCACCACAGCAAAATATCTGAGGGTAGCAAACTGCATAGAATGAAATGATTTATTTAACTTGTAGCTATGAAGGAGCAAAGTCCAGGCAGCATGGCACAGGCTCTGGCAGAGTTCCACAGCAGATGGCAGAGCATTCGCAGGAGAAAGCACCACATCTAGAAAGAGAAAGCCAGAGAGAATGACTCTGGGGTCAGACCTGACCTCTAAATCAATTCACTCTAGGAGGCCATTATTCCCTTCCTGGAATGGCATCTCCAATGACCTAAGGACCCTCCTCCTCTTGAAGGCTCACCACCTCCCACCACTATGTGGAGGACCAAGCTTGCAACACATGAACCTTTGGATGGGGACACTCGAACCATAACCAAGCCATATGACTCCTAGCTCTAGATCAGTCCTCTACTGGACTCCAGAAAGTTCCTCTTGCATATCTGTTGCTCAGTCTCAAGCTTCACATGATCAAAACAGAACTTCGATTTCTACCTCCTCCATCCATCACACCTCTGCCTCCCCAATTGTTCCTGTCTTAGCAAATGATACCATCACTCATCCTTTTCCAGCACCTGCAACTCCACATCCAAAATATGCCTTGTATGCTCTCAGCTCTCTCTGTCTCCACTCTTACCCAAGTCCCATTATCTACTGTGACAGCTACCGTTATGGACTTTGCTCTACAATCATTTACCTGTGCTTTAGTCAAGTTATTTACAAACACAAATTGTACCATATCACTCCCCTCTTATGCTTTTCATAGAAATGAACACAAAATCCAAACATCTTACCAAAGTCAACAAAGCCCAACGTGCCTGGCTCCTGTGTATGCCCCTGACCTGTGGTAACCCCCTCCCTCGCGCATGTCACCATGATGCACCGTGCTTGTCCCTGCTTTGCCACATGCTGTTTCATCTTCTTAGATGGCTTCCTTTCCACACATTTTAACATGGTTGGTTCCCAAAAATGTCTTAATTCAAATGTCCATTCTCCAGGAAAGTTTTCCCTGACCAGCTGGTCATTTCTATCAAATTGCCCTTCCTACCACTTATCATTATCTCCAATTATTTTAATTTGTTTGCCTGATTTTTTTGAATTTTTTCACTAGAAAGTAAGCCCCACAGCAACAGAAGATTTGCCGATATATTCCAAGTGCCTATAACAGTTTCAGATTTATAATACTACTCAAAATGTGTTAAATAAATAGTGGATGTGTTAAATAAATAAGGTCAGTGCTTTTCCAGAAATTGGTGTTGCTAGGGAGAAATGGACAGGACCCCACAACACAGAGTATTTGTGGAGGTGTTGGTATAGGGATGGGAATTGGTGACTCCAAAGCAAGGTGAAAAAGGAAAAGAAATGGGAGGTAGGACAACCAAGCATTTCCTGCTGCACAATTACGTGAGTCAGCTTTCCAAACACTGAGATAAAAACACTTATAAAGAGAGAAGAAGGTCTGTGTTGGCTTGCAGGTTGGAGGTTTTGATCCATGCGCACTTGGCCCGTTTGCTTTGGGCCAGTGGCAACGTAGTACATTGTGGTGAGAGCACATGATGGAAAGGGTCTATTCATCTCATGGTGGGGAAGCAAAGGACAGAAAGGGGAAGGGGTGGGGCCACATTGTCTCCTTTAAGAACACACCTCAGTGACTAGGCTCTATCTCTTAAAGTTTCCACCACCCCTCAAAGAGTGTGAGTTAGGGACTAACCCTTTAACAGTGGGCCTTAGGGAAGCATTTCAGATCCAAAATACAACAAATTATAACCGAGTCTGGTCTCAGAGTTTGGCTAGTTGACATCTCAGGCCCTTTTCTTTGCCTGCAGAAACAGAACAGAAACACACATTGGAAGCTGAAGGGGAAAAAAGGAAAGAAGAGAAGAGAAAAGAAAAGAAATATGAAGGAGTAGTCCCTAGAATGGAAGTGGTGAGAAGAGCCGGTCTGAGTACAGGAATTTGAACAGCTTCAATGATCTGGGATCAGGAACAAATGGACACTTTTTTCAGGCCAGTGAAATATTGGAATAAGAGAATTTCAATAATTTTCATTCTTTAGGTACTATATCCATGTTTTATTTCTGGGGTGAGAATGTCTGACACAGCTTGAGTCTCAACCCTACCCCCAGATCCAGGCATGGAGTGAACCCCTTGCCCCCCTCACCCCGTCAACCATAAACCTAGTGGACTGTTATCAGAATCACAGGTAATGGATACTGGACAGCAAATACAACAGCTGTCCACCCCGCTCCATGAAAATATCATAGGGTGAGGTGTTTCATTTTAGAGGTTTATAATCTAGTTTGCAAGGAAATAAAACTAGAAGTCACTCATTTCAATGGAGGAAATGCATTATTACAGGGAAAATAAGGCATCCTTCCTGTTAAGTGATGAGAAAACTAACAGAGGTTTATTCCTAGACACACATTTTCTCTCCTGAGGCCCATTGTAAGAAAAGTGTCTGCCATCTTCTGCAGACTGTCACCTGGAAGGGGCCCTTTCCGACTCTCACCAGGCCACTGCTTATCCCTGCCTGAAGGATTTCCTCTGTTCTCACCAGATTCTAGATTCCACAGCAACTTGGACAGCGTATTCTAAGTGGCAAATAAAATAACCCTAACCACAATCCTCAGGCAATTCACAACATGTTCCTCCACACTATTTGAGTATAACTCTGCGTGCTTGTGTTTCTGTGTGAGGGAGGGGCTAGAGGAAAGGGGGAAAAACAGGACAGAGGAAGAAAACTTGGGAATAAAGGTCTCAACAATGGAAGAGTGAAGAGGATATTTCTATATTGAAAATACAGTCTTTCCTACAAAGCTCATGGATTTTAGGGCAATTGCCTCTTTGGAGCTAGATTGTGAATTGTAAGTAAATGTGATCACATAAGTGAAGATTTAATTTTCTACCAGTAGATATTAATTCATCATTTTTTCCTTCAACAAGTATTTATTGTGTGCCTGCATTTCTTCTAAGACTTCTCTGCTCTCATGGAGCTTCCAGGGTAATGGCATCCTCAGGGCAGAGCGAAATAACAGGGACCTGGAAGAAACCTCCTTTTCAGGGGGTGAGCAGGAGCTGCCCTGGGTTCCTATCAATGAAAAACGACACGAAAGCTTCAGAAGTAAACAGGTGTTTTTTGTTGTTGTTGTTGTTGTTGTTGTTGTCTAGACTAAAAGACCTGACAGGAACAATTGTAAGAGAAAAAGTTTATTTGAAGACTCATGGTTTCAGAAGTCTCAATCCATGACTGGCCGGCTCCATTCCTCAGGACTCAAGGTGAGGTTGAACATCATGGCAGCAGGCATGGTTCCAGGAAACAGAGCTCAAGGTGTCACATCAGGAAGCAGAGCAGAGAAACTCCACACAGAATACATACCCCAAAGGCATGCCCCCAGTGACCAGCCTCTGACAGCCACACCCTGCAAGCCAACAGTTGCCAGTTACTCGCTGATTGGGTTAAGGCTTTTATAGCCAATCATTTCACCTCAGCTTTACTGAATTGTCACATGTGAACTCTAGCGGGACCTTTCACATTCAAATAGTGACAACTGGGTTGTGAGGAAAGAGAATATAATACTTGTAAGTTGAGTTATGTGCATGAATCTTAAAAATGAAGCATTCTGGACCAAGAGGAAGAGGAGCAAGAGGGTCCTTCTGTGGGTCACGGGGAACAAGGGCTGCATAAGTAGTGAGGGAGAGCATCTCAGATTAAAGCTCATGATGAGACTGCCAGTAAAGAAGGGTAGAGAAGGAAGGGTCTCTGCAGGTGTCCAGAGCTAAGTGGGAAGGAGCAAGAGCAAAGCTAGGTTTCACAGAGAAAGTCGCGTGTTTTTAGAAAATAAGAAATATAAAATCAGATTTGAATGTGAATATTGATTTAGAGAAATTGCAAATATTTTAAATTTTAAAAAGGCTGAAACATACCCCAACTATCACAGTCTTAGAAAGATCTAGTAGTTGTGCTAACTCACTCCCTGTCGCACCTCTCTCACCATGTAGCGTGATTCTATATTATTGTCCTAATTTTTTTTTTCGGTACCAAGGATTGAACCTGGAATGTTTAACCACTGAGCCACATCCCCAGTCCCATTTATATTTTATTTTGACAGAATTTTGCCAAGTTCCTTAGGGTCTCACTAAGTTGCTAAGGCTGGCTTTGAACTTTTGCCTCACCCTCCTGAGCCACTGAGATTACAGTCAAACACCACTGCACCTGGCCTAATTTTTTTTTTTTTTTAAGAGAGAGGGACAGTGAGAGAGAAAGAGAAAGACAGAATCAATTTTATTTAGTTTTTCACGGACTTTCGTTGTTTGGACACTTCGTTGAGTACATGGTGCTGGGGTTTGAACCCACATACTCACGCATGCAAGGCAAGCGCTGTAACTGCTGAGCCACTTAGCTCAAAATTGTGATTCCACAATTTTGGTCATCCATTTCTTTAAGTATAAATGGTTTCTTTATATTATTCTCAATACAGTGAACAGAAAAGTAATTTATTCTTTATTCTGGCTTAAAATTTAAATTAAAAAAATTCAGTAGTTTTGATTAGCCAAGCTTTGGCTATCAATTTGATACATGTAAAGACTGAAAGAAATTTCTGCACACTAGTTTCTGGGTTTATGTGTTTCAAACCTTGTTTGTCCTCCATAACTCACTTCTGGGGACGTGTCATATAGGACACCTTATGATAGGACTTCTGGTCATGCTGCTTTGCAGCAGCACGGTAGGTGGTAAGAGTATTGCTAGAAGCCATTCTAACCCTGAGAAGGCTAGAAGTCACTTACTCTTGCACAGATGCTCTTGAAAACCATACAAATATGTCCCACTAAACTCAAGTCAAACTCAACTTTCCCTTAGCTGGATGCCAAGCATGCCTGTGGCCACTTGAACACCACTGAATATGAGGGAAGGGAAGGTAGGACAGAGTAGGGCTGAAGTAGAAAGTGACAGTGGTCTTAACTCATCACAATTAACCACTGTTCTTTCAGAAATGTTATTATACGTATGCTGTGTGAACTCATTGCACAAGTACCAACCAGGCCCTTGGAAGGTAACTGTGCAAAAGAAGGTTCTTGAAAATTGTTGGGCATTCAACAAACCTCAGACTAAAGCCTGGATAGGTATCTCAGTCCATCCCTGTGGCGATAAGAAATATCTTACATGGGATAATTCACGTATAACAGAAATTTACTGCTCACAGTTGGGATGTCTAAGATCAGAGCATCAGCAGATCTGGTGTCTGGTAAAGGCTTCCACACAATGGAAGGCAAATAGGCTCAACGGAGCCCTTCAGTCCTGTTCTGGGGGGTGGAGCCTCACAGCCTATCACCTCCTCAAGGCCCCACCTCCTAATACTATTGCATTGGCAATTAAGTTTCACATGTGAATTTTGGGAAGACACATTCAGATCGGAGCAACAGGTAAACAATACCTGTTAGGTATTAGGGCAACAAAAAAGGAACTATAATCCAAAGAGTTAAGATCTGGGCAAGAAGCTGGGCATGGTGGCATATGCCTGCAGTCCCTGCAACTCATGAGACTGCGGCGGGAGGATCGAAAGTTTAAAGCCGTCCTCAGCAACTTAGAGAGACCCTGTCTCAAAATAAACAATGAAAAGGGCTGGGATGTGGCTCAGTGGTTAAGCACCCCTGAGTTCAATACCTGACAAAAAAAAAAAAAAAAAGCTCTGGGCAAGAAGATTGTTACCTAAAGGGAAGAGAAATGAATGAGATTTAGAGTTGATTCATAAAGTTTCAGTGGTGCTGTGATTAGCTAGAAGGTCTGTACTGTAATAATTATCCATTCTGAGTAATAAATAATCCCAAAACTTAGAGGCAAAAGACATCAGTGAACACCCATTACTACACACAGCTTCTATTATTACCACAGTGATGGAGCACTAACCGCATGCTAACTGTTGATTGTAGAGCCCCACCTGGGTGTAGTCATAGGTAATCTTTGCAACAGACTCATGAGGTAGGTGTACTACTATTCCCTCCATTCTCCATGCTTCTCATTTTCACTGCAAGATTCCTCGGCTCAGTGAGTGACAGTTCTGAGATACGAACATAAAATGTCTGGCTTCAAAGTCCAGAGTTTGCTGATTTTGTCTCGTTTTTCTTCTTTCCAACCTTGGTGATGTTGTGTTAGCAAAGTCCAAGGTTTGATTCTCATGTTTGTCAACATTCGTCAATAATTCCTGAGCATCTGTCATGGTGACATACTGTAAGTGCTTAGCAAACATCAATGGACGAAGATGGATGTGGTCCTGCTTCCCCTGGCTCACATTGTAGTGGGAGAAACAGACCTTTAACAAGGTGGTAAGTCCATTTACTTAAAATTGGTAAACCAGTAAATACGGATATAGTTTAAGATTATATTAAATGCAATGAAGGAAACAAACAGGAAGCTCCAAAAGACATTCCCAGGAGGATCTACTTAGAGGGTCAGTGAGGTCCGTCTCTGAATTTTAACTGATGCTAAAGAATGAAAAGGGAGAGGCATTCAGGTTAAACATGGAGAATAAGATATTCTTTAACCCCTGGCCTTTCCACAACTCCTCTTAATGAGGGTAAAGATAATTAATGAACCAGATATGTTGGTGCATGCCTGTAATCCCAGTGGCTCTGGAGGCTGAGACAGGAGGATAGCAAGTTCAAAGCCAGCCTCAGCAACATACCAAGGCCCTAAGCAAACTTGCCAAGACCCTGTCTTAAGATAAATAATAAAAGGGGCTGAGGATGCATTTCAGTGGTTAAGTGCCTCTGGGTTCAATCCATGGTACCAAATAAAATTTAATGAGATAGAAAGTAAGAAGGACAGAGAGAATGGGGGACAGGAGAGAGGGAGACAGGAGATACAGAGAATCACAGCTGCAAAGAGCGAACATAGTTTTGGAAGATAAAAAATGGAAGGAAAGAGCAAAACTAAAAATGCTGAACATTAAGTGCTATAGCCAAGTCACAGCACTGAACTCCCCCAGAAAAGTTTCTGCAATCGAAGGTACTTGATTTGTGGACAACACGGATGGAGGTGCAGGGAGTCAAGAGAAGGATCTGAAAGTCATAGAGAGCACACTAAGACCCATAGATCCTCTTCATCCCCCTGGCCAGGCGGCTGTCCCTCTCTCACTCTGTCAGGATTCCAGAGTATTACTCTTCTCCATACTCAGGTTTCCAGGTACAGAGGAAGTGAAGGTTCATAGAAACAAGGGTTTAAGCACAAGTCTTCCTGGTGAACAGTATAATCCCTGCTCCTCCCCAACCAACCAACCCTATAGGTTTGGGTTTATAATTCTATATTATTACTTGACTTTTTTACATTATACATTTTTTAAAAGAGAGAGGGACAGTGAGAGAGAAAGAGAAAGAGAGAATCAATTTTTATTTAGTTGTTCATGTTTTCAAAGTCTCGTTGCTCCTAGACTTTGTTGTGTACATGGTGCTGGGGTTTGAACTCGCGTACTCACGCATGCAGTGCAAGCACTGTAACTGCTGAGCCACTGCTCCAGCCCTACATTATACATTTTTATTCCTTTAATAAAATTCATACACACACACACACACACATACACACACACACACACACACACACACTTAGGATTCGTTTTTTTATTTTTTTAGAAAAAGAAGAAAAGCATTTTCAGCAGAGGGAACAGCATGTGTGAAGGTTCTGATTGATTGATTGATGCATTTGGGGAATGGAAATGAGGATACCGTGGTAAACCAGCAGAGGCACGAGGAGGAGACAGCAGTGGGGTTGGAGAGAGCAGGGACAGATGCTGTAGGACTTTGTGTGCCATCAGTAGAGTTTGGGTTTTCTTTGAAACATAGCCATGAAAGGGTTTTAAGCTGTGGGTAACATGATCTTATTTATGTTTAAACAGTTACTTTGGTTGTATGAAGAATAGATTGACATATATTTAATTGAGTTTCTCATGAAAAATTATGTATCCCAGTACTTTAGAGCAGAAAGGACCTTGAAGATCATTTCGTCCAATCTTTCCTTTTAAAAGATAAACTAAGACACAGGAAATTTATAATTTGCACAAGGTCATATGGCTAATAATTATGTGAAGGCTTTTAAACTAGGATTTGTAGGGTGATAGATTATACTTTTAAGAAATCTTTCTACTCCATACTTCCTCTGGCCATAAGGGATGTCTCCCTTTTCTGAACTTTCATCTCACCTTATTTCTCTCTCCTATGGTGCTCACTCATTTATTACCTTGACCATGGTTCTTTGTGATCTGTGTTGTCTTATATCCTTTATGAGACTGTAAAGGAGAGCAGGAGTATGGTGTCTACCTCATGTGTCTGCACAGGTCTTACCTGGTAGCTGTTCCACCAGTGCTTGTTAAGCAGACGTAGGGAAGGGTGGATGAATGAACCAATCTCCATATGCTAGAAGTAGAGCACCTCTTGAAGATGCACAGGTAGCGTTTATTCATGCTGATTTGCCATTCCAAGCTTCCTAGTAGTTGTTTCTTCCTTATGTGTTTTTAGATAAATATTGGAAAGTGGTCATATTTTTTTATTTATCAAGTGAAATGAAGTGGCCTAGAGAAATCATCATTCTAAGTCGAGCAATTCTCTCTCCCAAAATTATCAGCGGAGAGAGCTCCTCCACACTCCCAGGCTGTTCATTCTTTCTCAATGTGTGGTCTTTCGGGAGCTTATTTCTTTGCAGAATTTCTGCTCCTATTCCTCCTCCTCCTCCTCTTTCTACTTCTCTTCCACCTCCTTTTCCTCCTCTTCTTCCTCCTCTTCTTCCTCCTCCTCTTCTTTCTACTTCTCTTCCTCCCCCCTTTCCTCCTCCTCCTCTTCCTCCTTCTCTTGTCTTCCTCCTCCTCTTTCTTCTTCTTTTTTCAAGAGACGACTGAGACTGCCCCATGAGAAACCAATCAAGCATATCAAGTATCTTAGGTAAAATAGTGATATCACAAAGAATAAATAGATTTTATAGGTTAAAAAAAACTGGGACTGTACCTATGCCCTCTCCAGCAAAGACATACACAATAATGTCAATGAAAGCTGCTGCTGTCAATAGTGGAGGAGGCCCTCAAGGACATTCAGGAGCCCCAGATGCTGCCCCTGGTGCCCCTCTCTTTGGTAATTGATCTCCTTTCTCTCCCTCTCTCCATATAACCCTGTCATTTTTCTTGGTTTCTTTATCCATGATAGAGACATAAACACATTAGCGACAATTGAATATAGGTAGGTCCAGTTTCTGCTACAACTAAATGGCCTAATCGGTCGGACTGTTTAGAGGTTATTTATTACATTTCTGGACTCACTGCGCACACATTTGGCACCCGCATGTACGTACTGAAGCACATCTTGGGAACCTTCACCAGGGATGAGGCTGCCCACCATATTTGGGCTCCCTGGTGAGGAAAGGAGCCTCAGGGCACGGGGCTGTGATGATCTAAGATGTCCAGTGAGACGCTGGGCACTCTGAGGACAGCATGACTCATGGTGCATGGGATCTCAGTCAACTGTTCACAAACTTTGGTTTGAGGGTGGGGGGGGTCTGGAAAAGATTTGAGGGTACAGCCTGATTCAGAAGGACCCAGATTGTTTTCTTTGTGAAGTGACCCATGTCAGGGTTGTGACACAGCGGAATCTGGAAGGGAAAGAGAACCTAGTGTCAACTCTCATGTGGTCATCCTGCCGCCCTGCTCAGGCATCTCCTGCTTTCTACTCCATGCTCCACTCATACAATGAAACCACTGTCCTCTGACTCTTCCAGCTGCCTCCCCATGTCTGTTGCAGGGGAAAAAGCTGCCCCCAAAGTCACTGATTTAAAGCTACAACATTTTACTACTTGTTCCTGATTCTGTAATTGGGGTGGGTACCAGCAGGGCAGTTGTTCTGCTGGTCTCACCTGGAGTCACTCGTGCAAGTGCCGTTATCTCAAGCTGACTCCCAGAGAAAGCAGAATGATCTTACTCACATGCTGTTTCCTCAGCTGGGATAGCCGGCATAGCTGGGGTTGGCACAGCATCTCTCTCCCCCAGGTGACTTCTCTGGCTAAGAGACCATTACGTAATGATCCAAGACATCCAAGAGCACAAAAGCAGAAGCTGCCAGGCTTTCTTAAGTCTTGTGCCTGGAAAAGCCATAATGTCACTTCTGCAGCATTCTAGCAAATCAAAGATCAGCCCAGATCTGAGAAGAGGGGAAATGAATTCTATATCTTCATATAAGGAAGGGCAGAGAATTCCCGACTCTATTTAATCCTGGTCACCCAGCCTGAGACATCTGCATCCTACTCAGATGATCCCCAATTACCATAAGAACACCACCTCTGTCCGCCTGAAGCTTCCACTTCTCTGTTACTATCAGCCAACTTCTCTTAAGCCGCTTTCTCTCTGCCTCGTAGAGCCCGGTTATTCATTGACTCTGCTGCTGCACAGATATATCACCAGTTGGCTTCTGCTGCTGTAAGAGTTGGTGGTGTGCTGGAAAGAGTTAACAGGCCTGAGGAGACCTGCTTGTAAGGTCACTGCTAACCTTACAAAGACCTACATGCGAGGTTGGTGTTTGGCAGGTATCTGGGAAACTTGGACTTGGGGAGCTATGTTAATCAAGGTCTCCAGAGAATCAGAACCAATGTGTACATATGCAGAAAGAGAATTTATTGTAAGGAATTGGCTCATGTGACTATGAGCCACTGATGGTGAGTCCAAAACATGCAGGGTGAACAGGCAGGCTTGACACCCAGGACGGCCGATAGTGCATTTCCAGCCCAAAGGCTGGCAGACAGACACCCAGCAGAGCTGATTCAGAGCCCAAAGGCAATCTGCTTAGGAACTCCCCACTCCTTGCTAAGGCGAGCTGGTGTTTTGGTTCTATTCAGGCTTTTATCTCACTGGATAAGGTTTACGCACATTATGAAGAACATTCTTCTTACTGAAAAATTCACTGATTTACATGTTAATCTCTTTTAAAAGATTCCTCCCAGTGAACACATAAAAGCATCCATTCTGGGAGGGTTCCCACAGTTTCCAGAACTGAAAAGAGCGCCTCACTACATCCAAACCATTTCACAAGCATGGTCCACGTTGAACACCTGTGTTCCTCATTTTCATGAGGAATCAGGAAAGGAATGCTCAGTGTGAAATTTTATTTTATTGGCTTAACTGGCTACTAATAAGTTATTAATCAACATGAACTTAAGTTTCTGAAAATTTAAGCTCAGGTGGCTTATTAATATTAATGGTTAATATTTATTGATTGCTTACCACATCCCTGGTATTAACTGGGATTAAATGAGATTACATTTGACACTTAGACATAATTGGCAATCAATAAACATAAATCAATAAACAAGTGATAGATCATTATTTGATTTTTACTAACTGGAGAATTATTTCATTAGACAATGGAGAAAAATGAATACTTGGGGAAACTAATCCTATTTAGGACTGAAGTGATTATAAAAATTTAGATATATAATACATTGGTGAAAATTGACCCAGTCTTTCTATAAATGGTCAGTTCATTCATATCCAAATTAAAGGTACCATCTGGAATTGATGAGTTTTGACTTTAACTTTGCACCTTGTGTGCAAATTTGGACAAATTGTTTACTTCCCTGAGCCTCAATTTCCCAATATGTCAGAAGAAATAGAAATAAGAACCTATTTTACACACTTGATGTGAGAATTAAATGAGATTACATTTGACTCTTACACATAATTGATAATCAGTAAATATAAATTCAATCCATTCCTTTGTCCTTTCTATAAGGACTTTAAAACTATTGGCTGCGGAAAAAAGTTACATGGAACCATATTCATATTTTGACTTTTGTGTTAATCAATGGAAGATTATGTACAAAGTAATATTCTAGTTGAGCATTCAGTTACTAAGTTCAAAATAGAAGGATTAATTTTAAAAAGCACAGCCTTAAGTGATAGTGAAGTACACACCAGGTTGTACCTAAAAGTTCACTATTTTAAGTCTTGATGCTTTATAAGTCCCTTTTTCAAACGGCATTAGTTAAATTCAAATCTACCAATGTAGAGCCATTCTGTCACTTAAAATGTGGAGCTGGAGATTCACAGATTCTACTGAAACCTCACTAGAAAATGCCAATCATGATTAGGGACAACATAATGAAACCACCACTGACTTAATGGCAGTCAAGTCACTTAGCCTTTTGAGAAATGGCCTAGAAAACCTACACTCATAACACACCCATCACCCTGAAGCTGCAGAGCCCCAGAGCTCCGTGAGGCCTACTACAGGCCCTAGAACCTGTCCGCAGGGCCACTCTTGGGTGTACTGTGTAAGACCTGTCTTTCTCACTGAACCATAACATCTGTGGTGGAAGGAACGCAGGCATCTGTCTCAACCATTTTTTCCCAGACTCTCATGCAACACCTGACACCACATACAAACACCATAAATGTCTGTGGAAGGAGTGAGGAAGGGAAGCAGGAGGGAAGGACCTAATATGGTAAATGACTATGCAGTCAGCACTTTGAAAAGCTTGCTTAATGAGCGGAGTAAGTCACATTTCCTGTTTTGCTTAGTCATATACTTTGTAGGACAGAATGAATGTATCTGTGGCCACACCGAAAAGCTTCAGGGCAAATGCATGAATATTAATGAAAAACATATTAAATATTCTACCGTTAGTTAAAATTTCAATGAGTGCTTCCTGTGTGTCAAGTGCTGTGTTAAGCACTTTATGTGCATTAACTCATTTAACCATCTTAATACTATGGGAAAATTTCCATTAGAAAGGTAAAGAAACTGAGGCTCCATGTGGTCTTATAAAGTTTTATAAGGCAGTTAATCGTGGAAGTGTGATTCAGGCCAAGTCTGTCTGGCTTCACTACTCTGGACTATGGGAGTACCTTGCAGGGGCATCCATATCACTCCCAGCCTGATGCCAGGGTATGGGACCTCCTGTGGGCAGGCTAAGGGTAGCCACATCTGCTTGGGCACACAGAGACAGCCCATGGGTACCAATAGCCCAGCATGGCGGTGTTCTTCCAAGTGTCTGGACATCATGCAGTTCAGAACCAAAGAAATTTGTGGTAGAAATGAATGATGAGGAGCAATAAGACAAGTCTGTCCTCATGCATGATCAAAGCAAACACAAACCTGGCAAAACAGAACCTGACCCAAGGGTGGGGAAGGTGGTGGGCTCAGATACTACAGAAAGGGATCATGGGAGCTGTGCTGGGGGCATTAGAAAGCTAAACAAGGGCATCTTGGGTCAGCAGATGACCGGAGAAACATGAAGGACCTTCCACAAGAGGCATGGCTCTTTCTTCCTCACCCCCATCCTATTCCCCCAACACACAGGTACGCACAGAAGCACACACAGAGGCATATGGACTTGCACACACACGTGTGTGTGCACTCACAAACACACTACTACTACTGCTAAAATGTTGTTACAGGCCCTGGGGTTCTGGCTCCTGCTCTTCCAATGAACATCTTTGGAAAACAAGGCTAAAAGTCTGGACCTCAGGATGAACTGACAGTGCTTGTGTTTCTGTCTCCTTCATCTTGAGAGCAAGAACGCGTATTCCGTTTCTTTTTTTATCCCCCTCACAGCACCTATTACTAGATACCATATGCTCTGCACGTACTTGGCACTCAATAAATGCTTGCCGAATGGCTGGCTTTTCCCATCTCCCCCACCCTTTCCTCCCCACCCCTACAGCATTACTTTAAAGATCCGCTGCAGAGCTGTGGGGCGAGGTTTAAGATCCGTTTTGACAAATAACCTTTATGGGTGTTTAAAGCCAAAAGATCGAATATTTAAAGCAGAAATATGAGCTGTAACTTCATGGGTGTTCTGTGAAGAGATGCATAAAGCTGTACAAATAGATAGCCTTTCAGACAGGACATAGCAGACGCAGCTTTGCGCATTTGCAAATATACAGGGAAGAGTCCAAACTTCACTTTGAACCCTACATTTCCTTCTGAAACCAGTTTGAGAAGAGCGAAGGTAGTTAAATATTCTATAGTTTTAAAAGAAGATCTTACAAATACTTTTGGCTTTAAGAGCTTATGTTACTGATTCATAATATAAGAGGTGACATTAAACCTATCCACCACCCCTTTACCACTACCACCTCCAGACAGGAAAATAAAGGCAAAAATAAGACCGGATTCCATCAGAGTGGTGAGAGAAACTGATTGCTGTAAAAAGGGACCTTTAGATTCCCAAGCATGAGATTCTGGTGCTGAGACGTCTTTTAAGGCTAAAGAAAAGACCTAGAGTCAGCAGACAATTGGAGGAACACAAGACAAGAATCACACAGTGGCTTTGATAGGTGATCTCATGATGATGCAGAGCTTAGAATAGTCCCAAGAGTGTCCCAGAATGAAGAATCCAAGTGTCAGTATGACCTGAGCAGGCTTCTCACACATAGGGTCTATTTTCTCTAAAGTGGTTCCCATGTTCCCTGGTTGCTTAGATTGGTACAACAGCAGCAAGAGACATCCTGTCTCTCCTGGGCTCCAACTAGGAGAATCCCACATTCTCCTAAAGCAGCTGCCATGGAGGAAAAGGGCATGCACTGAGCTATTCCATCACCTGGAATAGCTCATGGATTCAGCTTGATATGGATCGTTTCTGTTCTAACTTAAATACAAGTATTTCACAAAGAGTTTATATAGTGGCTGAAGAGGTTACCTGGAGCTAAGTTCTAAGTTTGTCCAGTGAGATTGGAGAGTGTTGTCTGGAAGTGTATTCATCACTGGCAAAGGAGGTTTTGGGTTGCTATGATGATGTAAAGTCTTTAGAATCTCAGTCTCTCTGTCACCACACGTGGCCTTCGTTGCCAAGATCTCTTCATGGTGCAAAATGGCCAATACTCTAAATTCAGTTACCACAGCCACACTCTGAACAGCAGGAAGGAGGAAATGAAGAGAAAGAGGTAATGAAGGCTAAACTGGCAGTCTTTTAATGACACAGGATACTTTTACTTTCTGCTGATGGGCTAGAATTAGTCACATGGCCACCCCTACTGTTCAGGACTTTTAACAGGCTTAGGGTGTCCTACATACTTCATGAAAATTTTGTGGTAACATTAACATAGAAAATAGAATGGAATTTGGAAGGCAACTGGCAGTTTCTGCCACTGATTGATACCGGGAAGCAGATGATGGAGGGTGTTGAATCATTCTCTCCAATGTTCAAGCTGTGTCCTCTGGCCACAGTGCTTGAAGGGTTTTGATCAAGGACATCAGATGACCATATTTGTATATAGCATTAATCTAGGCATCTGACTGGAGAAGGTAAGATAGAAGACAGAGGGACCAATTAGGAGATCTTTATGGTGGCCCAGGTGAAAATAGAGACCTCAACTAAGTAGTAACAGAAAGATGGGGAAAAGGAATGAGGAGACACACGAAGAAAGTCACTTGTCATGCTAGCTGACACAAGTCCAGGTACTGTGGCATTCATAATTAATTAATTTATTTTTTTGGCAAGTAAAAATTGTAAATATTGTCCAACAAGGTAGTGCACATCTGTAATCCCAGTGGCTCAGGAGGCTGAGGTAGAAGGATCACTAGTTCAAAGCCATCCTAGGCAATTTAGCAAGGCACTAAGCAACTTAGTGAGACTCTTTCTCCAAATAAAAACTAAAAAGTGCTGGGGTGTGACTAAGTGGTTAGACACCTCAAGATTCAGTCCCTACTACAGAAAAAGTTACATCTATTTATATGCAATATGATTTTTTGAAATATATATATTATATATAGTGAAATGGCTAAATTGAGCAAATTATATATGCATCACCTCACATTTTTTATGGTGAGAACAGTTAAAATCTATTTTCTGAGCAATTTTCAAGTACACAATGCTTATTATTAACTATAGTCACCATATTGCATCTCGGATCTCTTAACTTATTCCAATCTCACTGAAATATTATATCAGTAAAATATAAACATCTCCCAACCATCTCTAGTCCCAGTCCCTATAACAACCATTGTACTCTCTAATTCTATGACATCAACTTTTTTTTTAAAGAAAGAAGGACAGTGTGAGAGAGAGAGAGAGAAGAGAGAATTGACTTTATTTAATTTTTCATGTGGCTGTTGTTGCTCCAACACTTTGCTGTGTACAGGCTGCTGGGATTCAGACTCATGTACCTGCACATGCCAAGCAAGTGTTGTAACTGCTGAGCCACTGCTCCAGCCCTGACATCAACTTTTAAAATTCCACGTATGAGTGAGATCATGTAATATTTATCTTTCTGTGCCTGGCTTATTTCACCTAGCATAATGTCCTCCAGGTTCTTCCATGTTGTCCCAAGTGACAATATCCTCTTGTTTATGGCTGAATAGTATGCCATTGTGTGTTTACGTCACATTTTCTTTATCCATTCATCTGCTGATGGACATTTAGGTCTTCCCATTTTTTGGCTACTGTGAATAGTGCTCCAATGGACATGGAGTGTAGATGTTTCTTTGACACAATGATTCCATTTCTTTTGGATATATATCCAGTGGTGAGATTGCTGGGTGATATGGAAATTCTATTTTTTGCTTTTTAAGGAAACTCTATTGTTTTCCTGAATGCTCATACTAATTTCCCACCAACAGTGTGCAACAGTTGCCTTTATTCTTCCTCTGCACCAACACTTGATGTCTTTCATCTTTTTTAAAAGCTATTCTAACAGGTGTGCAATGATGAGATTCCTCTTTCATAATCAACATCATAGCAACTTTTATTTCAAACTCCCACAAGCTCTTTGTATCTCCACCCACGTGGTGAAAACCAGATATGGTCCAGATCCAGGAGCTAAAGAGTCCAAAAGCAAGAAGGTACTTGTGGTGGGATAATGTTTGGAGATATTTGCTGTTTTCCCTTCTTGTGTTTGAACAGGTAGAAGACTGGGCCTCTTTGCCTTATGGGAGATCTAAGAAATGGCTTCCTGAGGTTCTTTTTTTTTTTTTCCCTAAAATCCAATGTCCATGCACATGGAGAGAGTTTGAAGAGAGAGACATATTTTAGCACCAGACTCAGAGAAGAGAGATGAGTTTTAGCTCCCTCCTGGCACCGTCTGGAGACATGGCAGGAGATGGAGGTGGATGGCATGCGGTAGCCTAGCGGTGCCAGATCCAAAGCTTGGTGCTTACCAAAGACTGCACTGCCCTTAGTAAGACCCAGGAAGACTGAATGGACAGGACAAGGTGAAGTGGAATAATCCACAACCCAAAGGGTATCTCAGAAAAGTTAGCAACACATGAGGCCATAGCAGTCCCCCATCAGTCATTAAAATACTTTCCAGAAAGGGAGCTATAGGTTGCAATTATTTGATGTATATAAATTAAAAAGTGCACTGGAATACTGAAAGCAAAGTTTAAAAAAATATGAGAAATAAGGAAAAAGACTGAAATTCGTAGTTAGAATTCATCAGAACCTTGTTTGACAATAAGGTTTTCTAGAATCTCAGGGAATGGGGAAGCAGGAAAGATCCAGAACATACTTATGACTGTCTGTCTCTTTCCATTAATTCTGATTCTGTACAAGAACAAATTCAGAATGTGTCTATGCATACCCCTGTCCACTATTCACTTGTGAATATTCCAAATAATCCAGGTACCCTCTTGGAAGACACTAACACTGCTCAGCTGGATATATCAGAAAAAATGTGCATCATCTTTGGAAATATCCAGACAATATTCTAGTTTTTTCCTTCACTAATAGAAATGCTCAAATCATGATCTCTGAATACAGTACTCATACAACTTAACGAAATTTATGTCTCCAAATTTCTGGGGATGTTGACATTGCATAGAACAAGCATAATTTGCAAAACTGGCAAGATTCTTCCATTTAAAGCAAAACCCCCTGGGTGTGATCTGAGCTTGTAAAACAACTTCATTATATTCTCTTTCCGGAGACAATCTGTCAAACCCTAAATATGGTTATAAATCAGATGTTGGGGGCGGGGGCAGAAGCCAGCCCTGAAAAGTAGATAGTTATATGTAGCAGAGTTGAGAATAAATGGCAATATTTTAGAAATTTGAGAAAAATCTTTGTTGACATTTTCTCCTGTTTTGCATACTTTAAGCCCTTTTACCCTATTTTCCTTCTATTTATTTTTCTCCCTGCCTGAAAAAAGTTTTATTTCATCTTTAAAATATTATAATCTTAAAAAATGGTAAGGAGAATTTAACTTAAAAAAAATAATAATCAAAGCCATTCATGGTTCACGTGCCCAGACTAAGCTGTATTTATGGAACAGTTTTTTTTTCCCTAGGAGTCCAACGTGTAAATTAAGTTGCACCACGGCAAGTCAAATTATTCCCTGGCTATTTGTAGTACGTGATGTTTTATGTGACTTTTTACCCTCTTATTCAATAAAACAACACGTACTTGTATAGCAGCCAGACGAAGTGGTGATTCACACTGCATCCAAGAGATGCCAAGTACAGTTCCTCCTTGAGGAAACACACTCACCATGTGTAATGAGAACTATTTGGATTTCCTGGAGTGACTCAACCTCGAGTTGAGTTCAACGCTGAACTCGATATGCCTAGATGTCAGCACTCACGAGATCGGATGCGTGAGAGTAACCTTAGCCTGTGTTCAGCTTCCACTCATTTATGAGTAGAGATATGTGTCCTGGTTAGGCCGAGTGGACCACTGCTACTCAAGGAAACTGATTAAAGAATTTGACCTGTTCCTTACAAATATATAATAATCATAGATTTGGGGGCTAGCTAGTTGTAGCTTTATGGTACAAACCTCCTATTGATTCTTTCTCTTAAATCGCTCAGCTTTGTTTTGAGTTGCTGATGAGCCTCAAGCATGCAAGGTAAATGCTCTACCGCTGAACTACACCCTCCTACTGCTGAACTACACCCTCAACGAATTATGCAGTTCTCTTGAGAGAGGAGCACTAAACCAGGTTGGCCACCAAAGTGCTTAATAACATAGGTCCTCGTCTCTCTAAGAAAAGAAGCTTATAAAAGTCCATAGTGTACTAGATGTCAGATCACCGGAAATTATTACTTTTAAATTCAGTCAGAGGAGCATAGGTTTGATGTGGTTGGCACTAGGGAGTTACTGTGGATTGCTGAGTGAGAAAGCAAGGATTTGATTGAAAATTCGAGTATGCTCCTATGTTGTATAAACACTGCTTCTAAAGAAATCCAACAATTTTGTCCTTTGAAGACAGCAACCAAAGACACAGGTTCTTGGGATACAACATTAGAATCTGAGTGACAGGAGAGGCGTTGAAGGAGAAAGAAGCAACCCAGAGTCGTGTTGGGCATGACTAATGGAGGTTAAAGATGGCTTTGTATACAGCTTGAACCAAGCCAATTTTTAAAAGGCCATTTGGGCATACAGAAAAGGTAAACAATCACCAGAGAACCTGTTTTTATTAACCATAACATCTAGGTCCTTTAATCAAAGTCTTTGGAAGGTTAGGGTTCCAACCTCAGTTATAGGAGTACAGCAAGTTTCCCCTTACTAAAGTTTGGAGGGGAATCAACTAAATTCTAAGAAGAAAGACTGAGACCAGCTGAAACTTCAGTGCCGGCAAGGCCCCTGGGAACCTGTTAGAAATGCAGTCTCAAGGCAGGTGCAGTGGTTCAAGTACAGTGATTTCATGCCTGCAATCCTAGCTACTCAGGAGGCTGAGGCAGGAGGATTGCAAGTTCAAGGCCAGCCTTGGCAACTTAGCAACACCCTATCTCAAATAAGACTTTAAAAGTGCTAGGGATGTAGTTCAGTGGCAGAGCCCCGGCCTAGCATATACAAAGCCCTGGGTTTAATTCCCAGTGCCAGGAGGATGGAGGGCAGTGGGGGAGGGATGGGGGCTTCCAGTCTCAAACTCCTAACCAGAATTATTGAATAAAAAAGCTGGAGGAGTAGCCCATCAGTCTGAGTTTTAACAAGCTCCCAGGTGATTCTGATGTAGGTTTCAAGTTTGAGAGTTTCTGCTCAGGAACTAATCAAAAATTATTAGGGTCATTAGCTGTGACTTGAACTCTGAAGTACAGAAGAAAATCTCAATCAAATGGGAAATTGTCTGACAACTTTCAAAATTATCAAAGCAGAAATGTTAAAGCCTATTTCACAAGGACCTTCCAATGAGTTGATTTTTCTTGTTTATCTAGAAGGAGGTAAATTGGTATTTTCATGACTCTGGGCAGCTTTTCAAAGTAACTGACAGGCTGTTTAATTTGGAATCACTATCTTCCTTATAAAGGCCTCCGAAATGATCCTTCCCTCAACCACTAGTTGTGTTCAAGGGAATGGAACAGTTTGGTTGGCCAGTGTCAAAATGCATCTCACCCTCCCTAGGTGAGAAGATGGAATTGCACCCCATTTCCCTATCATACCTGTTAGGAGAGATAAGATTCTTTTTAAGTTTATTGGACAAATAGCATATCCCCCAAGAGGAAGGTGATTCCTCTGTGTATACAATATAAGCCTATGGCTAAGAGTGACCATGTATCCCCCAGTGAGGAGAGATCTTTACTAAGAATGAAGCTACTCCCTCCCAAAAAAGAGAGGGCCCCCAAATTATTGCTTGAACCCCCAGAATAGGCCTTGTGTGAACCCAAATTAATCCCAGGACTTTCCATTTATGTAGCCTAATAAATTCCCTTTTGGCTTGAGTTAGTTTGAGTTGGGTTTCTGTCTCTTAAGACCAAAGGACCCTTACTAATACAATCTCCAAATAATTGACGCCTTTGTGTGAATCCCAGATGTTCTAATAAACACCTTCCTGGGGAGGCACAAATAAAAGAACATGCTTGGCTGGTAGTCAAGAAATCAGAAATATGGTTTTAGCACTGTCTGTTGAACAAATCTTTGGCAAATTATTTAAGTCTCTGAGCTCTGCTTTACTTAAATGTAACAGAAGAGACTGGCCTTGGTGTATTCAAGAAACAAGTGTTTTATAACTGGTAGAAGCCTCAGGGATCAGTCTGTTCAAACCCTTATTTTAGAAATGAGAAAAGCACAGCCCAGAGAGGTAGTCATTTGGTCAGGATCCCAGAGCCTATTGGCAGTTGTATAGTTTCAAACCTACCCACCTCTTATTCTGGGGCCCTTTCCACAGTACCTCATGACTGGACTTCTTGAAGGTCCACAGTTTATCATTGATATCTTTATTCACTCTTCTAGGGTGGTTTTGGCTGCAAGAAACTCATATATTATTAAATTAAGACATTTACTGTTCACATATCATGAAGTCCAGAGAAAGGCTGATTCTACTGGTGGTGGGTCCAGAGATCAACAGCAGCATTGAAAACCTAGGTTCTTTCCAGAGTTCCATCTCTGCAGTTCTTGACATGATGACTTTGGCACCCAGGGTCGTTTCTGTATGGTTACAAGAGGGTAACAGCAACCCATACAAGTCCTCACACCCAAAAGCCGGAAAGGGGAAAAGTCCCTTTCTTATCAATTATATGTAATGGTATAGTGGAGGGAGTCCTGGAAGAGAAAAAGGACATTAAGGGAAAACTGAGGAATGCTGAATAAAGTGTGGACTTTAGTAATAATGCATATAGAGGCTGGGCTCGTAGCTCAGTGGTAGAGCGTTTTCTTAGCAAATGTGAGGCTCTGGGTTCAAGCCTTAGCACTGCATAAGAAAATAAATTGGAACCTAAAAATAATGTTAATAATGCATACATGTTGCTTAATTAACTGAAATGTACGTACCATACTAACAGAAAATGTTAAAAATAGGGAAATCTGGGATGGGATATATGGTAACTACTTGGACTGTCTTTAGAATTTTTCTGCAAGTCTAAAATTATTCTAAAGTTAAAAGTATATTTAAAAGAACAAAACAACTGATTTTTGCTTGAGCCTGAGTTTGCTTCTTTTTCCCATTGAGAAATAAATGTTTCGAAGTTGTTTATTAAGTGTGCTGCTAAATGTTTGTGTTCCTGTAGACAACTTGAATGAACTGATTTTAGATGGAGATATTCCCATTTCACTAGATATATACACTCTTGTATGAATCCTTGCACAATAGATGACACTGAGCCATTTTCAAAAGGCTCTCATATGGTATGCTGCAATAGTGTATAGAATCCACCTTCTGATACTACAAGTGGTAATTGTGTACTGTCCTTTCCAACTCAAATTCACATGCACATAACTGCAAATATTCTTGTTACTGCCTAGAATTAAATCTTCATAGGCCAGATTTAGTCTTGCAGATTAAAGACGCATTGTGGACGGTCAACTTACTGGCTAGGCCAGTCATAACATGGAAAGAGCAAGTGTAAGAACCATCCTCCATTCCCATCCACATGCCACACTCTTTTCTGCACATTAATGCCAAGGACACCATTGCAGAAACTCTCACATCTGTTGGCCTACGAGAATGATCATTAAGGAGCGCTCAAAAATTCTGGTACCAATTCAGACAGTAAGACAGGATAAATATTTTTTTAAATCTCAACCTTTAACTTTCTAATTAATATGCAGACCCCAAGATATCCTTTAGCTTTTTAATTAGGAAATGCCTTGAAAAGAATGTAGATACGGTCATGCTGGATTATTTGGAGAATTATCAAGTTTTCTCTCTCTTGTTTTCTTCCTGAGGATTTCAAGAACATTTAGATAAAATTGAACAACACTTTGAAGATGAAAGTTTGAAATTTTTGTTTAAATGGAGACTATTATGAAAAGGAAGTTGTTCGAGGTAGTTTTGTCAGCCTAATTAACTGTATTCCCTGAGCCTTTTCTGAATTAGGGGTTACCGTTTCAAGACATTTGGTCCTCTGTTTAGAGTGTTTACAAAAACAGTAATATCTGGGAGAAGAAGAGATGCCTGAGGCTTAGCTTTACATTCAAGAATGGGGTTCTGGGGGTCAAGTATGTGCTTAGTATTTGAAAGGTTCTAAGTTGGATCCCAGTACAAATTAAATAATAAATAAACAAATTCAATAAGAGATACAATTTTAATGTATTTGATGGTGTTTTTCCCCCTCATGTGACACCAAGGTGGAGTTATGAGGATGTCCTCAGTCAGGTCAAGGATTCTAACTGAAAATATGATTGGACACCAAATATGTTTTTACTATTTATTATTGTACAGTATAATCCTGATATATTGAATCACCATTTTAGGAGTTACTGATTCATATTTGGAAGGATACTTGACTAAAAGTCTTTAGTTAATTAATCAAGTACTTAATCAGGCTGCTACAAATTCTGTTTTTTTGTACCAGGGATTGAACCCGGGTGCTTAATCACCGAGCTACATCCCTAGCCCTTTTTACTTTTTATTTTTGAGACAAGGTCTCACTAAGTTTCTGAGGCTGCCTTTGAATTTGTGATCCTACTGCCTCAGGCTTCCGTGTCACTGAGATTACAGGAGTGTGCCACCACACCAGCCTGAGAATGCTCAATGATAGCAGAACTTGCCTATGAAGATTTAACAATACATAAAGATGATAAGCCCTTGAATTAATGATGAAAATAGAAGATGTATCTTAGATTTTAGAAATCATACATCATATATTCTATAAAAAAGACGGTACAACTATAAAGGTTGAGGCGTAAGAAATTAATCAACTAAAACAGACTGAACAGGGCAGATGATAAGGAAGCATTGACCTCAATGCATACACATTTAACACAGGACAGCACTGATTTGGGAAGTACTTGGGGCTTACAGACAGAATCCAAAGAACCAAGGAAGAAAGGAAAGGTGGCTAAAGACTGAATCATACTGAAAGTTCTGGAGGAGTGCTTCTGTCAGTGGTGCATGCTGTTTGAACAGTTATTTTCTGGGGGATCAAAACATCCTGAAAAGGCAGTTGATAATCCCAGCAGCTCAAGAGACAGAGACTGGAGGATCACAAGTTCAAAGCTATCCTCGGCAATTTAGCAAGGCCCTAAGCAAATTAGCAAGAGCCTGTCTCAAAACTAAAAATTAAAAAATGGCCAGGGATGTGACTCAGTGGTTATGCACCCTGGGTTCAATTCCTGCTAAAAACAAACAAACAAACAAAAAAAAACAAAACACACACACACACACAAAGCCAATTGGGCATTCCTTTTAGTCTGTGGGTTAATCAAGGTGTTATGAGATAAGGATGTACCATGTCATGGATAGGATAACATGAAACAGGTCACTTTGTCTCCAATATTTATCATTTGCTATTTGGACCTGCAGTGGCCCAGTTAATGTAACTTATAAAAAAATTAGAAGTTAGGGCTGGAGCTGTGGCTCAGTCATTACTGTGCTTGCCTGGAATGTTTGAAGATGCAGGTTTGAACCCCAGCACCACATACGCAACAGAGTGTAGGAACAACAAAAGCCATGTGAAAAACTAAATAAAATTGATTCCCTCTCTCTCTCTCTCTCTTAAAAAAAGAAATTAAATAGAATAGAGCAAACTATTCAAGGGAACTTCTCTGCTTTTCTGCTTAATTAAGAAATGGTTATCAATCTTTATTCAAGTGCTAATATTATTAAAAGAATTAATCAATGCAAATCAGAATCAACAATAGCTAAAATGGAAAGTAATAAAATTTAGATTTATAAAATTTGTCCTTGGGATATTATATTTATGGAAGTAATTACCCCAGCTCAGGCCCCAAACACAATTCTCACTAACTAAAACCGGAATCCATGGGCTCACTCAGATTAGAAAAGCTGAATGATGATTCAAATTTTGTAAATATTTGCCTAGAGCAAAAAGAAGCTATCCCACAGAAAAGTTAGATAAAAATTTCAGAAGAAAAAGCTGGGAAGTGTTAAACTGATAAAGGAATTAAGATTTAAAGTAAATTGCTTCAGAAAGTATTTTTTATAACATTTTCACATTGTTACTATTCACATTTAAAGACTTATTTTCATATACGCAGCCAAACCATTCTCAGAATCAAAGCAGTAAGGACCAAATACATCCTGAACACCATTAGGTGGGAGTCAGTCTCTGCCTTTTTTTAACCTCTCAGCTTTTGTTCATATCATTCCCTCTGCATGGAGTTCCTGTCTGTGTTTCATATTCTTGGATAACTTAAGACACAACTTACGAAAGTCACATATGAATTGGTCCCTCCTAACCTCCAGGGAGACTTAGATCCTTTCACCCTCCACATTCCCTTGAGGATCCTTTATGAATATTCTATCATATTGCTGTAACCTCTTGGCTACATGGCTGTCTCATATACTACATCCTGGATTTCCTTAGAATAGAACTTGAATTTAGCCAGTTTGTTATTAAATCCTTGACATATAATAAACATGCAATAAAATGTTACTGAAGAATTGAGTGAATATGTAAGTGAAGTCTCCCTTCTACCTACTCATTCATTTCTCCTTTCTTTAGGAACAAAATGACCAAATATGTATTGAAACTTTAAGGATGTATTTAAGAAAACTTTCTTTGCTGTAAATTCACATCAGTGCTAAACATGTTTTGTTGGTGTTTGTCAACAGCTGTCTTCTTTCTGTCCCTTGCTTATTTGCAATCAAGGAAAGCAGTGCATCTATAGGAATCCATTTGAAACTGTGCTGGCCAGCTGAGGATCCATCTCTGTGGGTGCTGGTGGGAGCATCCCTAGAGTGTGGGAGCACTTTCTGGGAGGTCTAGAGGTTAGGTCAGCCAAGGGCCTTTTCTTTCCATCCATCTTCAATTCGACTCTGGGTTCAGCTGAATATAGTTAAAGGATTAATTGCCATCATTTTGTTCCCTAAATTAAGAGTCATTGTGGTCAGAAGCAAGCATAGCAATATGGGCCAACCACAAAGAAATAAATTACTTTGTAAGTTTCAAAAGATTTTCACCAAATTACTGCTCTGTGCAAATGATGTTGGGGGGAAAAGTTTGTTTGAGAAACATTTTCTTTTGTGACTGTAATAAGGTACGTATACCCCTGCTCAGACATGAGTCACATCCCCTGTGATAGGAAACTGTGGCTGGGTTTTGTGGGTTTGGGGTTTTGTATTAAATTTTCAGTCCTCCATGTTTCCTATGACTGATGAATGGATCATCACCTGACTCATAGGCTCTTT
Organism: Aplodontia rufa; assembly: GCA_004027875.1. Classification (NCBI taxonomy): domain Eukaryota; kingdom Metazoa; phylum Chordata; class Mammalia; order Rodentia; family Aplodontiidae; genus Aplodontia; species Aplodontia rufa. The sequence continues at coordinate 75,369 of PVKS010000384.1, read as the reverse complement.
GGTGATGGGTCACCAAAGCGTGGCTTTTAAAATCCAGTAATGTGGCACCCAGCTGCTCCGATTTTTAATATGGTGAGAGAAACACCGGAAACATGTAATCAGTGCTTTGAAATGGACTTTTGCGAGGTCACCCCTTCCCAACCTTTTGCAGAATTATAATTAAACTGGTCTAGACAAGTTTGTAACTCATATTTTAAAAGGGCTACAATGCCCCCTTTTTTGCCTGAGTGAAGTAGATATACAATAAACATTCGTTTTTTTCCCCCAGATTAAAGGCATGCCACTGACCTGGACTTAAGCATTCCTGAAAGGGACTATTTATTCATTTATTCAACAAATACACTTTGGATATTGACTTAAAGCTCCACTCACTGGGACAAAGGGGCTTATTTAGCGAGTTTAGCTTGGTCAAAGCTCACAGCATGGGGATCTATAGGACAAGCACAAGGCCTGAGATCAGAAAGCGAAGCCAAGGGCTGGGTCTTCAAGAGCCTCTGTGCCGAGCTCAGGACTCCAGCATTCATCCTGTGACTCAGGAGGAACTCTTAAAGGTTTCAGCAGAGGAGTGATGAGAGAGGATTTGCAGAAGTGTTCAAGAGAGATTAGAGGAAAACACAGTCAGCTGAAGACAGGTGGACCAGGTAGAAGCCCAGCACAGCAGCCATGGGGTAAATGGTGTAGAACTGGGCAGAAACAAGATCAGAGGAAGTGGGGACAGAATTGGCATGGCCTGGTATGAATTTCACACTCTGGCTTAAACTGTTGGTGAGCAGATTCTTAATGTTGAGTAAGAACCCTTCACCCTCCACCCTTCACCCCAAAGACCTAATTTCTGGCTCTCTTCATTTCTCTGAATGTACATGCTCCCCTGGCACTCTGAACTGAACTCAGGATGATATTCAAGTTCATGTCTCCAATACATCACTTCTCAGAACTCTCGCCTTGAATGATCTATGGCCTATGCAATACCTCCATGCAGGTGTCTGGTAGAGGTATTCAACTTCATATGCCCTGGTCTAGATGTGGGACTGTCCCTGAAATCTCTCTTACATTCAGTCTCCTCATTGTTGTTCATACACATTCCACATCCAATTGCTCAAATTTGGAAATTTGATGTGGCCGTCGACCACTCTTTATCATGTGTATGGACATAGGAATGAATGTAATGTTCACAATGAGTGCATGCACGCATCTCTTCAGCTTTAACTATAAAATCTACTCTGACACTTCCTCCCACCATACCGAAACCACTCTAACTTAAGTCCCCATTGCCTCACTCCAGGATTAGTAAAACAATCTGACAGGCCTCCCTGCTTCCTCCCTGTTCCTACAGACAATTCTGGGCATAGTAGCCCAAAAGACACTGCATTTCCTGCCAAGTTTTTTATTTGAAACTTTTCAAAACATACAGAAAAGTTGAAAGAGCAATTCCACATAAAACATATTTTGTGGGTTTTCTTTCTGATCCAGGATCTAATCAACTACAATTTTATTTCATCTAGTTGTATCATTTTGGTTTCTGTTAATCTAGAATAATCCCCTTGCTTTTTAAAATGGCATTCACTCATTTTGCACAGAACGTCCCCCACATTCTGAACCTGTCAGTCTCCTCACAGATGATGCTGAACTTCGAATTACATCACATCAAGAGGCACATGATGTCAAGTTGTCCTAATACTGGCCATGCTGTTTGATCACCTGGTTAATGAGTCAACCTCACCAGAGGTCTCCACTGTGGAGGTCAATTTCCCTCTCTGTAATTAGTAAGGAATCTGTAGGATGATATTTCGACACCTTCCTAATATCTTATCCATGCCAACATTAACCCAATGGCTTTAACATCTATTAATAACCCTATCTATATTATTATACTAATATTGGTGATTTAGAAACAGTTTTCAAGCAGGCATTTTAGTACATAATTGCTTCCTTATTTTTTCCTTTCTCCTTCTCTTCCACTCTTTCTTCCTCCTCTTCCTCTTCCTTGTCATTTCTTCCTCTTCCTCCTCCTGATTCAGTGAATTCATAGATTCTTTTTAATTCATGTTTTATAATCGATTACTACTGAATGATTTAAAATGTATACTGGATTATGTTGTATTCCTTAAGGAAACCTCTTCAATGACTTCCCATTTCACTCAGAGTAACAGCCAAAGTTCTTATGGTGCCCTACAAGGTCCTGCGTGACCTGGTCCCCAGTTCCTTCTGACTCTTACTCAGTAGCTCCAGCCATCTGCTCTCTTGACCATTCGTCAAACACTGTTCAGGGTCTTTGGCCCAACCATGCCTTCTCTCTTCTTCCCCAGCTAGTCACTTCATTTCCTCTCTTCTTCCCCAGCTAGTCACTTCATTTCATTCTTTACCATGTTCAAATCTTCTCAAAATCATTTGATCAGCTATTTATGTCAATACTCCCCACCCTGCTTACTCTATTTTCTCCAACAATCATACTCCTCTCTTACATTATCTCTTGTGTTTATTATCTTGTCCCGAGCTAGAATGCAAACTCCACGAGAGCAGGGAGCTTTGCCTGTGTTATGCACTGTTGCATTGGTGGGTGGAATAGCACCTCTTCAGGAAAAACTTACTGAGGGGTCGAAGGAAAAGGAGGGATCCCTCCTTCAGGCTTTCATATCTGAAATGACAGTGTTCTACTCTGAAATAGGAAACACAGAATGAGGAGCATGTCTGGGAGCAAACTTTGGATGTGTTAAGTTTAAGTGCCTGTGAGACAGCCATGTGGAAAGCCCAGTCCAAAATCAGCCATACCTAAACTTGGTGGACAAATCCGATAGGAAGCAGTTTCCAAACTCCTCAAGCAAAGTCAAGCCTAAGCCACTTTAAACGAATTGAACATTGCTGAATAGAGTTAACATGAATGGGAAGGCTGTCTTTTGCTTCCAGTCCAGCATGCCAACTGAGCATGGGAAGAAAGCTATTAACACTTTGCTGAGTCTGCTAGGTTTTGAACTGCTTGACTCAAAGACAAGCACTAAACACCTGGTAGTAGTTCTAACAGTTTGTCAACAAAACCAGATCTGTTGGTCTTCTAGGGTGATAACTGTTTCTAGTAGTCTGAAGACTTGGTTAAAGACACCTGCATCCTGTATAGAGCAATTAGTAGTTTAAAGGTGTGGTTTTGCTGTTGATCTACTAAGTGTGGTAACCTTCACAATTCCTTTAGTCAAAGGAAAAGAAAAGCTCAAAAACTCTTTGTTGCATTAGTTCTTTTTTTTTTTTTTTTTTTTTTTTCAGGGCTGAGGACCAAGCTCAGGGCCTTGCACATGCTAGGCAAGTGCTCTGCCACTGAGCTAAATCCCCAACCCCGTTTCATTAGTTCTTAATCTTTTATTTTCCTTCCTGCACTATCTTAATTCTTCCATGCCTTGGGGAAGTGATTCACAGGCAATAAGATATAAGAATGCAAAAACAATTTGTCTTGTGTAGTGTCATCAGCATTTAACAAAGTGCTTAGCCCAAACTATGTGCTAAATAAATTTTATCCAGTTTTATATGAACATCTACTTTCTTGACTTCTGAATGAACATCCACATCCTTATTCTACCCTAAAATTGCAGTTCCCTTTCAACAACATCCAGAACCATGAAATCAAGCCTTACAGGTAAAAATAAAGTATTTATGATAGGGAGAGCTAATGGCATCTCAATCAACATGAAAACTGTCAATCAAAACCTTAAATGAAAGTGAAATTTAAACTCGCTCTAACATTGTAAGACTGGACACACACCAATGACTAGGAATGAGTCTTTCTGGATGCTCATGGAGAATTTCCATATTAGCCTATAAATCCTGCCCACATGAGGGATCGTTTCATTATAAGCTCCTAGAAGTCCCTTATTTTCTTATTGAGTGATGATGCATGAAGTAGATGCTGTCATTCATGTTTCAAAGAAAAGGAGATCAAAGTGAAATTATGGGCATATATTTTAGCAATTTCAGAGATTCCATCAAGATTTATGGCAATGACAATAACCATGGTACACTGACCTATGCTATTTTAAGATAGCAGTGTTAGTAAGTAAAGGACACCATAAATCAGGGAAGCTGCCCCTGACCCTTCAGATACAGGAAAATAATAACAGTCTTCACTGGTCAATGTTAAGGTCAAAAGTAAATGCGTATTTAACTTGTCCATTGTTTTTATGGTTTTTTTCCGTATGCTTTTTTCCTCTCTCTCTCTTTTTTTTTTCTGGAATAAAAAGTGGGGACATAGTAAAGTTAGAAAAGCAACTGACGTTTAAAGCATTTTCTAAATTGACAAGGTGAACAGATTAGAATAATATCAACCACAAACATGTAGAGCCACTGAAATTTACTTCAGTGAAAATGGAGATTGAAAGTTGGTAAACTCCAGTACTGGGACAGATTTTTGCTGTCTTGGCCTAGTTCTCATAGATTCAATGTTCAATGTCATCTATATTTTTTTAAAAAATTCTATGCACAGCAGCTGGAGAGGTTGCTCAGTGGTTATGGTGCTTGCCTGGCATGTGCAAGGATGCAGGTTCAAACTCCAGAACCACGTACACAACTAAATGTTGGAGCAATGAAAGCCACATGAAAAACTAAATAAAATTGATATTGTCTTTCTCTCTCACTGTCCCTCTCTCTTAAAAAAAACAAAAAACAAAAACGTTTTCTATGTAGAATAGATTTTCTAGGTAGCAACTATTACCAGAAAATGAGTAGATTTTCTAGATAGCAACTACTAACAGGAAATGAGTAGATTTTCTAGGTAGCAACTAATAACAGAAAATGTGTAGGTACTAAAATGCTATCTTTTCAACTGAAGGCACATGCCTTATTAAGTTGTCAAATTCACTTATAACAAGTGCTCATAATTAATTGTTATGAAGTCAAAACACAGCAAAGAATTAAGAAATATGATCAAATATTTCTAAATAATTTAATAAAATCAAGTACTTCAGAAACAATAAATGTCAGAGATCAAACAGCTTGAAATAGTATATCTAGCCATGATTTTTATTTAGATAAGCAAGATTAGAAGAATTGAAAAATAACTAAACTCCTCTGCAGTTGGGTGGCTGCTACTCTATTTATGGTACTTTAATGACTTTCCATTCATTAGCCCATTCCTCCATGTTGGAATTCCACAGATGCCCCAGCACTTAAACCTTAAGTCACATGACATGGAGGTGGCAACTCCTGAAAGCATCGCATCTGCTTCCAATAAGAAACCTGATATTTTTCAGGATTTATGGGTGGTGGGAGGAGGTTGCCTAAAGTGAGGCTTCAGAAATGGCCGGAAAATCCTTGTAGGTGAAACCCATATTTCTTTAACTGTCTGTACTTTTGCATTTACATCCAAAAGTCTACACAATAAGCGCAGAGCAATTTCTTTGCCCAAAGATAGCCAAATTACAGCTTTCTGACTGGTTCAGTCTGTACACTTATATACAGATCTTCTAGAAAGAGGGAATTTCAGGGGAAGAAAAACGTCTGGTTAAAAAACAACACTTTTAGTTTCATATTCATTTCTTCTAATTCAGTAGTTTAGGGAAAGCTTTCCTTATTTAACTAGAAATGGGTCAGGAGCCGCATAATAAAAGTTAAAGACTCTAATGAAGACCCAGTTTGGTTCTTTTCTCCTGTCTGCTTTCCAGAGCTTGAAATGGTTCCACCTGGTCCAAGCAGAGAACTGGTTTAGAAGCTGTGATATGTTGCAATGCAGCAGCCACAATGTGACCAGAGGAAAAGGCAGAAGAACCATAGACGGTGGCCTACACTAAGGCCATGGTCATCACTCTCCAGGTTTCTGCTTACATTAGAAAAACAATCAACCGTTTGTTTAAGCAACTCTTGATTCAGTTTTCTGTTATTGGCAGAAAAATGCATTCCTAGCTGAACACACCCAGTCTCAGTTTGATGTGATGCTCTCCAACTCATGGGAGATTTGTGTTCAGCTCTTTAGGTTTGGGAAAGCAGGCCTAAGTCTTACCAGATGGGTTTGACTTGAATGCAGGCAACATAAGGTGTGCAAGAAAATTTTTAAGAGAGAGAGAATGGTCCACTTCTCTCTCCGCAGTATTTTTCTGATTGCTTATGTGCTCTATTCAATCCCCCAACGCAAATCCATTAATCTAGCACACCTCCTCCGAAATCTTGATTTCAAAAACCCATTCTCTTCATCCCACCTCTTGCCCTTGCAATTCACCTTTCCTGATGGCTCCCATTGCAAAGATTTGCTGCTTTGGTGATCCCATCTCTTCTTCCCTAATCATCTATCCTACAACTGTTGCACTGGTCATGACCTCTCATATCTTTACTTCCCTTTTTACTCAGCTTAGATTTCGTTGTGCATTATTGCATACACCCTCAACTCCCTCCTTTTTCTCCCCCTCATCACACTCTCCATTGAAACAAAGCAAAATAACAGAAAAAAAAAATCAACTTCAATTCAGCCCAACTTCCCTCCATCTCTATGCATCAACTATGTTGCTAAATGAATCCTATTAACAGGGCCCATTTTTGAAATCTTGATCCTCAAATGCAAAAGCTTTGTTATCACTGTCACCTCCGTCTGGCTTATTATTCCCTCTGTACCTTGCTTTCTCATTCTCTAAGTTGACATTTAATGCTTTCTCCTGTTGCCTCAAACTTGCCCTTGTTTTAACTCCTGCCTTAGCCATTGGTCAAGTCTCACACCTTAAAGAGAAAAAGGAAACCCTTAATATTCCAACCTACAAATCCATACATTTATCTGATCCTTTGTGCATATTCCCAGATTTTATAGAAAAATCATCCTTACACCAAAAAAAAAAGAGAGAGAAGTCTTTTCATTTGTGCTCAGACAACATCTCCTCTCACCTGCTCAGGGTCAGGACTTTGCCAGCAGTTTCACCTTCTGTGCATCACCAATCTCTTCTCTACTGAATCATTGCCACAGTGCTATGTTAACATCATCCTTGAACAAGCCTCCATTCAACATTTCAGCCATTGCCTCACTTCTCTGCTTTCTTTCAGAGCAAAATTTCTCCAGAGATGACAACTTCTTCTTCCTCCCCTTCCCTCTCCTCCTCCTCCTCCCCCTCCCCATTCTCCTCCTCTTCTTCCTTCTTCTTCCTCTTCTTTCTTTTTCTTCTTCTTCTTCTTCTTCTTCTTCTTCTTCTTCTTTTTCTTCTTCTTCTTCATCCTCCTCCTCCTTCTTCATCCTCCTCTTCTTGGTCTCCTCCTCCTCCTTCTCCTTCTTCTTGTTTTCCTACTCCTTCTTTTTTTTTTTTTTTTTTTTTTGTTACTAGGGATTTATCCCAGGGGCACTTAACCACTGAGCCACATTCCCCAGTCCTTTTTGTATTTTTATTTTGACAATGGGGTCTCACTAAGTTGCTTAGGACCTTGCTAAGCTACTGAGGCTGGCTTTGAACTCACAATTCTCCTGTCTCCGCCTCCTGAGTCTCTGGGATTCCAGGTGTGCACCACCATACCTGGCCTCCAAAGACTTCTCTAAACTTGTTTTCAGCACTGTAATTACCTCTCTTTCACTTGCTCTTCAATGTATGCCATTGTACCATCTGTTCCTGCCACTCTAGTAAAACTGCTGTGGTCACAGTCACCAAAGGCTCCATGCACCTTAGACATTTGGAAGCTCTGAACATAGTTGGCCATGCCTGCTTCATGATGCACCCTCTAATCTTGGCACCAGTCCTACCACGCTCAGGTCTTTTCTTCACCACTGGCCACTTCTCAGCCTCCTTAGCTGGAGTTTTATTTGCTTCTTGGCTTCCAATATTGGAGCGCTCGCTTCTCTATTTACACTCCCTCCTTAAGGAATCACGTCCATTCTTGTGGGCTTTGAATACCATCTTTTTTTGTTTCTTTTTTTTATTGGTGCATTGTAGTTGTATATAATGATGGGGCTTGTTGCTATATATTTGTACATGCATACAATATAACAATATAATTTGGCCAATACCTCTCCCCAGCTTTTCTCTCCTCCCTCCCTGCCTCCTACCCTGTGGTCCCTTTACTGATCTTCCTTTGATTTTTAGGAGATCCACTCCTACCTTTGTTTTCCTTTTACCTCTCTAGCTTCTATACATGAAAGAAAACATAACCGTTAACCTACTGAGTTTGATTTATTTCACTTAACATGATAGTGTCGAGTTCCATCCATTTTCCTGCAACTGACATAATTTTTCTTTATGGCTGAAAAAAACTCTATTCTGTGTGTATACACCACATTTTCTCTATCCATTCATCCATTGATGGACACCTAGGCTGGTTCCATGATTTAGCTATTGTGAATTGTGCTGCTGTAATCATGGGTGGGCATCTATCACTGTAGTAAGATGACTTTAATTCTTCAGGGCAAACACCGAGGGGTGGTGTAGCTGGCTCAAATGGAGGTTCCATGCTCAGTTTTTGAGGAACCTCCATACTGATTTCCATTATGGTTGTACTAATTTACAGTTCCACCAAAAGTGTAAAAGTGTTCCTTTTTCTCCACATCCTCTCTAGAATTTATTATTATGAGTATTCTTGATGACTGCCGTTCTCACTGGTGTGAGATGAAATCACAGTGTAGATTTGCTTTTCCCTAATTGCTAACGATGTTGAAAACTTTTCATGTACATGATGGCCACTTGTATTTCTTCTTTTGAGAGGTAATTATTTAGTTCATTTGCCCATTTATTAATTGGGTTATTTGATTTTTGGTGTAAAGTTTTTTGAGCTCTTTATATATTAAAGATATTAATCCTCTGTCAGAAGAGAAGCTAGTAAAGATTTCCTCTTTGAATACCATCTTAGTGCTAGTGATTCTCAAACATTTGTCTCCAGCCTTCTTTGCGCTCCATAAAATTTCCTAATAGTTCCATTGCACATGAATATGTAAGGATATCAAACTTTTTTAAGAGAGAGAGAGGGAGAGAAAGAGACAATCAATTTTATTTAGTTTTTCATCTAGCCTTTGTTTCTCTGACACTTAGTTGTGTATGTGGTGCTGGAATTCAAACCCAGGTCCTCATGCATGCCAGTCAAGTGCTCCAACCACTAAGCACCCACTGCTCCAGCCCTGGATATCAAAGTTTTAACATAGGCAAAGTAAATCTCTAATTCCCCCTCCCACCACCATGTACACCACACCTCTTCCTCCCTGTAATTTCTCTACTTCAACAAAGATTAGACCAAATATTTAAGCATCATCTTAGGTTCCTCTTTTTTTCCTCAGTCCCAAACCAGCTAGTTCTCTGGGTGCTACTTTCAAAATTACATCATCTATCTGTTTCTCTCCTTCCTTCTCTGATGACCTTTCAGGCAAGCCATGGTCATCTCTCACCTAGGCCACTGCTATACCTTTCTAAATACTTTTGCCCCTCTCCTATGGCTTTCTAGACCCTCTCCCCCCCAGAGCTTCCAGAGAGATTCTATTAATATGTAAGTTGGATCTTTTAAAATAAAACTCAAATTAATCTCCTCAGCCCACACCATCAAGCATGGTCTGCGTCTCACTTCTCCTTGTAGCCTCACTCCTGCCATCCTCTCCACTCCTTGCTACACTCTAGGAACCAGGCCTGAGCACTTCTTATTCTCTCTGCCTAGAACCTACTTGCCCCAGCCCGCACGCAGCTCACCCATTCTTATCTTTTAGTCCTCATTTCATGTTTCCTTGTCAGAAAGACTTCTCTGGCTGTGCCGCTAAGCTGTCCTTCCTCACAGATTCTATCTTATCAGCTTGCTTGTGGCTTGCAAAGCACCTCTCACAGCCTGTAACTATTTCATTTGCTTACTCATTTATGGTTTATCTCCTGAACTAGATTGAGACATCTGTATCCCAAGTTATCTTCTGCATCCCCCATGACCAGTTCAATAGGAGCATCGATAAATTAAGTTTATAAATGAATACACGCCATAAAGACAAGACAATCTTCATAATCTGAATTCCAGAACATTATAATAAAGGGAACTTAGAATCATGGAATCCAATTAGTTCATCTACTGATGAAGAAACTGAGGCTCAGAAGATTAAGGTACCCGTCTGTGTTCAAGATGTCTTGACTCCAGACAAGATAACTTAATTCTCTTCGCCTCTTGTCCTGTAATGACCTCTTCAGCTTCTTCAGATGCAAGCTAAGGAAACTGGTGCTGGTTAATTTAATCAAGGAAGGGCTTATTATTAGGATTTGAGGTTGTTCTCAGAATTGAGGAGAAATATGCTTCCCGAGGTTATAACAAGCGCGGAAACTAGCATGGCTCCGGATGGTTAGGGCACAAATGGTAATGGACCATCCCCCTTTAAGGCACCAAGGTCAGGAGGAACTAACTCTGATCCTTTTCCTTCCTTGTAGCATCCCACTCCATGTCACATTCACAGGAGAAGGAATACGAGAGTCTTCGTGTGGATGCCAGCTGATCACACGTTGGTCCTGCAACGCTGTGTGCGGCAGCAGCTGAGCGATTTCCCAAATAGAAATGGATGTTCTATCACCATGAGAAGAGAAGCAAGATGCTGAGCAGACAAAGCAGCAGATGTGTACAGTCATCATCCACAGCTGGAAGGAGCTGAGCCGAGGCTCAAACATCAGCCTCACAGCAAGCCCAGTCCCCAGGTTGGTGTCTTGTGTTTCTCATTTGGCCTGGCTCCCCTTCCGGTAGGCTATGCAAATTTTCTCATGTGAGAATCGTCCCACAATGGTCCAAAGGGCAGAGAGGAGGACTTTCTGTGTCGGGAATCTGCTAGTCCTTGCTGAAGCTCTCACTTACTGTTCATTATACATGGTGCTTATTCCTGTGTGCCAGGGCTCCGGTTGCTAGGAGTGTGGAATTTTGTCCTCTTTTTTTCTCTCCCTCTCACTTTTCATGTGAAGTAGCCTGAGAAACATATCCTCAGCCGTGGAGAAGAAAGTATGTACATTTTTCACATTTTCTACGTGTTATTGATGTTATCGATTCCCACAGCTAAGCTAACAAGACTGCAATAAATATAAACATTAACTCACCAATTATAAGTTAAGTCATTAAGTCCCACATTTTAAATTCTGCAAATATGTCAGTGAAATTGAGGCAGGCGCATTAAAATAGGAAATTGTAATCTAGAGCTTATTACATAATTTATTATAATTAATAATATTAACAAATATTATCACAAATCATTTACCTGTTACTTAAAAAAATAGAACTCTAAAAACAAATATTTACTTCAAATTACCATAAGTGGTATATTTGTTTCTCAATTTAAGTTTTTTTAGGTGTTCCATAAATGAGACAATGGGATATGATGGGGTAAGCTCCTACCCAGGGATTAAGATTACATTGAACTCTGTGTGTGTGTGTGTGTGTGTGTGTGTGTGTGTCTTCCTCTAAAAAAATGAAAATAAATAGAAATAGCATAATCATCTCATTACATTTTCCTTTTTCCTGACACCACCACTGTTCCATTTCTGTCCCTTTGTAATCCCACTAACAATTACCAGCCAGGGTTGCTTCATATCCAGGTCTACTTTTTTAGGGTTTTTTTAATGGAAGAAAAGAAAAGAGAGGAATTTAATAGTGTTAAAGATTTTCCAAGGTGGAAATCAAAAAGCTCAAAAGAAGAACTGAATTAACTTTTTCCATCACTAAACAAATCGTTAGCCTTTCCAGGATCTAAAATTGAATTGAGATTGAAGCTCTGGGGCCATCGACCTTCCTCCCTGATGGAGAGAGGACCTGAGCTGCCTTGTTCCTTTGCTTTTGAGACGACCTATTCATTCATTCTAGGCTATAAGGTGAGTTCAGCTCCAAGGCACTTGTAAACCTCGGTGTTGCAGAGGACAGTAGTGGAATCAGTGGAATGACTAATTGAAAAAAAATCAGGATTTATGGAACTGTACCCAGACTAAAAGGAAACACACATGTGACAAGACAACATTCTGGATTACACTCTGAAAAATCAGTCCAAGCTGTTTAATTTGAAATGATATTGTATAGCGTAGAGGAGAATCTCATTTACCTAGACTATCTAGCACTTGGCAAAAATACAACTCCCCCAAAGTCTGACTAATAAGGAAATATATGCCTGTTCTGCTCCCTAAAAGGCAGAAAAATCATATGGGAAGAAGACACAGGCTAAATGTATACTGTTCACCAACCCCACCCTTCCCCACATCCCTGGCCCAAATGTAATTGCAGGGTGTTAATCAGAGAGGCCTGAGAAAGGGGCTATGTTGGTCATCTAGGGAATCCTTAGGATCAACTCGAGCAACACCACGAGCAGACACTATTACTAGCTTAATTCTTAAGGAAACCAAGGCTAAGGAAAACTAAAAAAATCTGCCCAAGGTCACACAACATGAAAGTGGTAGAGTTGCAATTTGAACCCGTGCAAACCGACTGCAGGGACTGTACTTCCCACGATTACATACTGCAGTCATACCCATAGGGTCCCAGGACTGTGAGCTTTGAAGCAGATCCTCTGCAGGTTTTGCAAATAAAATAAAGGTGCTCAGCATTGACTGAATCCTTGTGATTTTCCTTAAGTCACAATGGTTAAGTGGTATATTGGGACTGGAAATGAATCTCTTAAAGATTCCTCTTTCCATCCCACCGGAGAGGGAGAGACTCAGCCCTAGGTTGACGGAAATGGCCAGACACGTGAAACCCAACACTGAACAGCTGAAATTGACAGCAGTTTATTAGTCACATATACCCTCAGCTTGGGGTGGGAGAAGACTCTGCCTGCCATACAGGAGCATGTGGAGGTCACACTTGGGAACAGAGTGACCAAGCTGGGACCGTGAGACATAGGCTTGTGTTACCAAGAGCATAAGCCACCCCTGGTTCCCACAGGAGGATATGAATGGCATCCTCAAACAATTCTGCAGGGAGGGGCCTGAAACCTGGTGGTCAGGGAAAAGCAGGAACTGCCTGATAAGAGGGCTTTTGGTGGGGACATCTTATTCGCAGGGATGTGATGGGGCAAGGAATTGCAGTGAGGCTAGGGGAGGCCCTCCTAATTTTACCAACTGCCAAGACAGCAAGACTTTGAGGCTTCCTCAAGCCTTGTGCCAGTGTCTCCAAAAACCACAATCAGATGAGGAGCATAAGGAAAAGGCAGGAACAAAGCCATGTGGGTTTGTGTAACTAAGACTGGATGGAGATTCTAAGAGACTGGAAACCCTGTAGCCAAATTCCCCAGGGTGTTAGAAACCTTGTAGCCCCTAGCATGCCAAGGCCCCAAGTTCCATCCTCAGCCCTGAAAAAAAAAAGAAAGAAAGAAAAAGAAAGAAAGAAAGAAACCTTGTACCCAAATCCTCTAGGGCATTATGAGCCCATTAAAGATTTTGAACGATAGAAGAACATGACTCCATATATGGTTTAGGAAGAGTATCTCATCTTCCTGGAAATAAATGTAAGGTCACCTTGAAAACTGATGTGGCTACTTTTATCTTTGCCTCAAGTTGAGAAGCTAATTCTACCCAGCACCCACCTCCCCTTTGTTGGAAACAGTGCCAGAACTTGCCTAGAGGAATCAGGTGTCATGTCATCTTCTTTCAGACTGTGTGACTAGATGAGCTTCATTCCCAACTCCAGGGTTGGGCTTGAGGTCTCCACCTGTCCAATCAAAGGAACATTTTTTCCCTGGTTATAGTTATTGTTTCAGAAATGTGCACTTGACTCAAATTGACCCGACAAGAATGAATTCTGGGACTTCAAAGGGAAGCACTGAATTTTCCTCTCAACTGGAATCTGGGAGCCTGTGTCCTTGTGTCCCTGCAGCCTGAAGTTAACAGAAGAAAAGCCAAACTAAGAATCAAAGATCTTAGTGATATCATTTAAACCCCTAAATCAAGTCATGCTTGAAGCCAGACCTGCTCCAAGGCCTTTCAATTACCTGAACCAATAAATTTCTCTTATTGCTTAAGCAAGACTGGATTAGATGTTTGCCCCCTGCCATTTAAAACCGTACCTGATAGCAAAAGAGAATTATCATTTAGATTGTTTGGCTGCCCAGTAGAAATGGTGGGGTGGCGTTCAGCAAGTAAGCATTCTAAGCTTCGTTGTATTCAAAGAACGTTTGTATTTTATTTGGTGAGAGTGAGAATTATCTCATCCTTTGGTCAGAATGTCACCACTGCAACGGAATTTATTCCCTGCCACAAAGTTTCATGGTGGGAACCCAATGCTTCCCTTCAGGGGAATATGGTGATTGAGAGGTGGAAAATAGTTGAAGAAAAATAATAAAGTCATTATTTAGCCTTGGGCAAAGCTACTGGAGACAGCTAACTTAAGTAAGTGAAAGGGGAGGACCATATGGGCCTTGAGGGTCAATACAAGAGAAAGCTGGCCATGGAGGCAAGGAAATTACCTTTCCTAGAATTGGTCCTTCCTTTAATCATTATTTTTTTTTTTTACAATAATGGGAATTAGCATGTAGTAGAAATGATCATATCATCGCAAGGCTGTGTTATGGTAAAGTAATGGAAAGTGTCAGCTTCACAGCATTCCCAATTTGCTCAGGACTTCACTTTACATTTCAGTGTCTGAGCTCAGGATAGCCTCTTCCGGTGTCACATTGTGAATGTTTAAATAAAATAGGATCTGGGACTGTAGCTCAGAGAAAGGGCACTGAGATCCTGGGCTCAATCCCCAATACCACGTTCTCGAAGGGAGGCAAAGGAAAGGGCACTAGTGAACTGTAGGCCCAGGAAATCTGCATTCTCACCAGCAGCTTAGTATCATTCCTAGAATTTTCAAGCATCTCACTAATTCTGTCCCTTTAACCAGCAAAGAAACGACTTACATGTTGGGTGGACCCTTTCACATGATGTAAATAAAATACCACCTGACGGCATGTTCCGTATTAATTATGTCAATGGGCTGAAGTAATAGGTAAAATAAAACCCAGAAGAACTTGTTTTTTAAAATAGAAGTAAGCAAACGAAGTGCCTAGGAAGATATAAACAGCTTTCCTTCACCTTACATTTTCAAGCACATGCGAAACTCCTTGGGGATCATAACCTCTACAGCCTGTGGAGCTACTGTTACTTGCATTTGGCAAGATTCTCCGTGCCAACTGTAGAGCACAAGGCTGAGAAAGAAGAGAAGTGAAGGGAGACAGTTTGGCAGAAACAGAAGCAAATCATCTTTCGCTTATAGGATTCATTTGCATGACTGAGGGAGGAATGAGAGACAGCCATCAAAGTGAATAAAAGTAAGAAGTGACGCTTTGGAAGAAATCCAGATTCTCTTTTATTTAAAGGAGTCAGCTTCATTTAGCTTGAAACATGATTTACATATATCGGTGGTGAAAACATTAAAGGATCAGATATTTGATTGAATTTTAGGAAAAATCAAAAGATTTCAAATATAACATTACTTACACGTATACAGTACATGTGTTCATAAACACAAATATTTAGAACATTCTGATGAAGAAATGCTCTTTAGGCCTTTCCACATCAGTTACAAAATTCACTTTGGAAAATTCCTAGAAGGTGTTATAGATGAAAACTAATAAATAAAGCCCCATTTTCATGAATACTCATTCTCAATGGCTATTTGACCTGAATTATGCAACACATTTTGAGCTTTGTAACTCTTAGAGTGCATATAATTTTTAATTGACTTTTCTTTGGCAATTTCAGTGTGTTTGTATTATATTCGTGGGACTCCCTCTGGTGTATAACTTAACACATGAAAATTCTTGTTTTACTCTTTACCAAGATTTCCTTGCAGCCTGATGGATAAGGTGTCTAATTATGGAGTATTGCAGAAGGCTTTGGATCAAATCATATGTTTTTATTGAAAATGAGGTCATGTTGGGTTGTGTGATATAACAAAATAATCAGTT
The DNA here is from genome assembly GCA_004027875.1 of Aplodontia rufa. Lineage (NCBI taxonomy): Eukaryota > Metazoa > Chordata > Mammalia > Rodentia > Aplodontiidae > Aplodontia > Aplodontia rufa. Next base: position 59,561 of record PVKS010000384.1, on the reverse strand, counting down.
AACTATTTTTCCAAGCCAAACACAGAGTAATTAGGTTTAGTAACATGGTTTCCTCCCTAAAATCCATAACTCAGACATGGTGGTTTGAGAACAATATGGGTAGAAATTCTGTATGTTTTTCTTGGACATTTAAATGAATGGTATTTTCTAACTAAACTGTATTTTGGATAGAATTTTATTTCATTTTAGTTTTTACTTTATGTGACATTGCCCAAGAGCACGTTTGCCAAAAAATCTTCCAAAATTATGTGGTTCAAAAAATTATCATTCAAGTGATGGAAGTCACATTATTATAAACAATGAATTGAGGAGTTCTGGATAATAATTTAAGCAGTGATATCTTTAATCACCCATTAGAATATTTTGATAGGACATTTCCAGATATTTCATGGGATATTGATTTCACTATATGGTCCTATGAAACTCCCCTTGAAATGTTTTAGTTGCAATATTCTCCCAGGGCCAAATGCTGTGTTTCTTGTATATCAAGAAGGCTTAGTGTTTGGATTTTGTGTTCAGGAAATAACATACTTACCCTGTATCTAGGTTCATTTGCTTGAATTATATTAAAACAATAAACTTCAATCAGTCAAAAGGTTTATAATGCCAAATTTTTAACTTTTTAAGGTATAATTTTAAGCATGAATTCTCATACAGGATTATTCCACTGAAGAATTAGTGCTCTTTTCTCTTCCTGAGATTAAAACAGTAGCTCCTTTCAAGGCACTGAAATTTGCTATGTATTTCACATTGTTGGGTTGGCCATGAAAAACCCTTTCATAATTTAGCTTGGCCCCCTAGATAATTTTTCCATTCAACATTTATGTCTCAAAGAAGTATTGTGTAGTGTACTATTATAGAATTTCCATATTCATCTTAGAGTTACTACTGACATGACTTCCAAAATGTGATATTGTCAGCATTGTGCTGACTGTGAAATTAAAATTCCTTTCTGGGCATCTACAACAGCTGTACTAAATAGCCTGACATCTGTGAAATCAAAAGTGTATTTTGAATTCAACTTTCAAACCCCAGTATTCAAGTAAGCAAAAACTGACCATGTGTTAAAAACACTTGAAACTCTTCCTCTTGTAACTGTTTATCTACATTTTTAAAACTCTGTTTACATTGTAGTAACAGCTGTGTTTAAAAGGGACATGACAGAGCAGACTAATTTATAATGCAAAACTCTATTCTAAAAAAAAAACTTATGTTTGAAAAAAACACTTCAAAAGAGGGCAAAAATGATTAAAATAGACACAACCATTTGTTTAAACTATGACTTTCTGGAGAAAAAGCAGCCTGATGTAAACTGGCCTGTGCATGTTCCAAGCAGCTGTTTCCGGGTAGCGTCTCTAAAAAAGCCTTCTTCTTTGGGGTGGCAAGGGTGAGCAGAAAGAAAAGGAGAAACTCACCATAACCAAAGGTCCCTACCATTTCAGAAACAGCATATCTCTAAGGATGAAATGCAAAATAGATTTGAAGTGTGCCAGATTAATTAAAATAAGGGCTGAGGAAATAGCCAGTGACCATCACTATAGTAAGCAAACTCACATCTGAAAAGCAAAAAGGTCCCTGTAGACCAGCATTCATATGCTGGGTTTCTGTAGGAAAATGGCAACACTTTTCAATAAAATATATGCATGCAAATATGTAAGCTGTTTTGTCTGTGTCATAACCATATGATAGCTAATCTCTACTTCCATTCTTGTTATAAAAACAAAATCTTTGGGCCTCTTGTAGACATGGTACCAAGGCCACATTTCTCCAGCTCCCATTGCTTTCTCCCATGTTCAATGCTGTTGCCCACTCTCTCTTTTCTGAAACCCTTTTCTTCTTTCGTTCCCACCTTGCCCTTCTGTTGTCTCACCTTTACCACCTCTGAGGCTGTAGACGCAACACCTCTTGCCTGCTTGTTTCTTAGATTGCCCCTTAAGTCCTATCTTCCCCTTCTCTTCTCTACTCAGTCCTGTCCTCTCTACTCACAGGCAGTAGAATGGTCTCATGCATCTCGAAGAGGCAAGGAAGCAGTGCATTCCGTATTTTGGTGTGGCCGTCAAGGCTGTCAGAATTAGCAGAGAGCCACTTATGAAGTGGACCCATGACCAAGACTCAGACAGGAGTAAGGATGCTGCCTTCATCACATGCCAGCATGTATAGCTGACAATACCAGAACCCTGCGCCCCACTCAGACATGTCAACCCTGAAAATGTAAACACGGCCCCCAAGAAAGAGGCAGGAAATCCCAAAAAAGATTAAGATCAAGTTTCCGCTGCCCAAACCCAATAGAACAAAGGCTCAAAATAGAAATTAAGCTCGGCTAAAGAAACATGATGACAGCTTCATTTCACACGTGTGACTCTGCGGAATGATATTCCCAGCCATTCCTAACATAGTGCCAGAACATATTTGGAGATCGAAAAATGTAATCTCCTTACATCAGTGGAAGGAACCCCAGCTTTCATATACCATTATCTGAAGAGTTAAACTGAATTGACTTCCATTCATTCCTTCCTTTATTCCTTCATTCATCTACTCATGTAGCAAAAATATTCTGAACACTTATTCTGTGCCAAGCAATATGGTAGACACTGAACAATATAATAACAAGCAAATGAATTTCCAGGCCTCTACCCACGTATGAAGATAGAAATGAAGAAATAAAGAGAAAGGGAGGAACCAGGAATGCCGGATATAAGGAAATAAAACAGACTAGATTATTAGATAGTTATGAGTGGTAGGGGGCTGCTCTCTTGCCAGAGTGATCAGGCAACTTTCTCTGAGTATAAAATTACTAGAGACCTTTGCATGATGCTAGGGAAAGCACCTCAGAGACCTGTGGAAATAACATTCCAGACTGGGGAGCTCACTGGGCACAAGCCCTTGAGAAGTCTTCCAAACCAGACAGTCTATAAATGCACAACGCAGGTAGGCATGTGAGAGAATCTTAATGTAAATCCTCACCGTTCTTTGGTTTTCATGTAGAACAGCCAAAATGTATTTTGGAAAAGCAAAGAAGAAAGTAATGATTTGCTCTTGTTAAGATGCCCCAAATGCATATGATAAATGAAAAGCAGTCATCTATGACTCTACTTGTGTCTATGCCTACGCTTGCGTATATCCATATTTGTACCGACTACATCTATATTTACATCCGGATTGTCACATGCTGTGGATATGTCCTTACCCACATCTGTTTATCTGTCACTGTTCAGTTGGATAAGCAACATAATTGTCTGGCTGCTAAAGCTCTAAATTTGATTAGCTTGCTTGTGAAAGATGTAAACTGTCCTCCTGGGCAACTCCTGAGAGGTAGAATTGATAATTGTATATATAAACATGTGTGTCTGTATCTGTATCTTGCCATGACTGTGTATCTATGAGGCTGGGACTTAAGCATTCCTAGGCTACACCTTTACAAAACAAGTGGATCAAACATCTCCAGAAAGAAGATGATTCTACTCAAAAAGCACAAATCAGGGGACTTTGTGTTACTATGATATATAGATATGTCAAAAAGAGCTCCCTCGGAAAATAGTTAATTCTACATAGCATTCAGTCTACTTTATTATCTGGAAAAACATGAGATTCTGTTTACATTCATATCTTTCACAATGTTTCTATACCTCTGCAAAGTTTCATTAAGGTTTTACCCCACCCTATAAGCAGAAATTGATGGGTGACCCAATGTTAATACAAGGGAAGCTGATATCCTGGTGGAATAAAAGGGTTAGAAAACAAAAAGAGAGTCCAGAGGTAGGCTGACTGCCATGCCAGCACCTATGTGTTGACAGACACACAAATGCAACCAGGTGTTACAAGTTCATTCTCTTCCAGGAGTATTAAGAACAAAATCAGCATAGCTAAATGTATTTCTCTGCCTAAATTTTATGTGTAAGAATTAATAGAAATTCAGAAGTTTACAGCAATTAATCATTTCCACTTATTTAATAAAAGTAGGAAAAAGAATAATTAAGACTTCTCCAGGGATGTGTCAATCTTGGAGGCATCTAGAATTACTCCAGCAAATGCGCAATTGCATGGAAGAAGATATTTAAATAATTTTATATTTGCTAATATTTTCCAGTTCTATACTTTCACAGATAGAGTAGAATTGTTTTTTTAAAACATTGTTTGCATTTGGTATAAAAAGGAAGGTTGATATTTTTTAAAAGGGCAGGAGTCACATATTTTTGTAAGAAGTTGAACTAATTTCCTTAGCAGGACTTCTTAGAACCTTTAATAATCTAATGTACACAGTGACTCTAAGAGTTATGCAGGAGGCATTACTCAAACATGTTTGACCACTGAGGTCTTTTCCCACAGCATTCTGCTGGTCTAATGTCAGTTTAACACACTACAAAGTAATGTGTTCTTAGAATATGTTTTATCCTTCACAATTCTATATGGAAAAATATTTGGCTTCTCTGTTAATGATTTTAAGACTATTTAAAAATGCAATTATGAAACCAGGCATGTTGGCATACACTTGTAATCCCAGTGACTCAGGAGGTTGAGGCAGCAGGATTCCTAGTTCAAAGCTAGCTTCTGCAACTTCATGAGGCCCCAAGCAACTTAGTGAGACCCTGTCTCAAAATAAGAAAGGGCTGGGGATATTGCTCAGTGGTAAAGTGCCCCTTGGTTAAATTCCCAGTGGCCCAAAAAAATAAAAATATAGATATAGGAAAAATTACAATTTAATACAACTACATTTTTCATTTGTTTGTACTACAAATACCTCTTGAGTACCTATTGTGTCTGAGACATTTATAGGTATCAGTCACGAAGCAGAGAACAAAATAGGCAAAATCCCTATTTTCAAGAAGATTACTTTCTAGTGGAAAATAAACACTCCTTTGATTAGCTTATTGTGTGCATTTATGTATACTTAGGTGATTGTGCTAAAATGCTAATATTGGAAGATTTTTTTCTTTCTTTTTTTGAATTTTTAAATATATGAAAAAATTGCCTATATAAATTCAGTGCAATTATTATCAATATCGAACAGGATGTTTTGTGGAATTTAATAAACTGGTACTGAATTTTACGTAGAAAAATGATGAGTCAAGGTGAGCCAGAATAAATTTTAAGAATAAGAAACTTTGCCTAAACTAATAAGTTAAAAAGTTAGAGCAAGAATTGGTAAATAAAATAATGGACAAAATCAGGCAAACTCACGGCCTAAGGGGAAACTTGGTGGATGTAGAAACAGCACCAAAGAGCAGTGATGGATCACACTGTAAGTAGTGCAGGGACAACCGACTTTCCCAATGAGGAAACAAATTAAACCCCTGACACATTTACAAAAATATGCAAGATGGAATCAAGGACTAAACATAAAACAATATTAAAACTTTAAGGAAAATAAATAGGACATTCCTATGTTATCATTTTAAAAGTATATCTTAGGTGATAAATTCAAATCACAAAGAAAGATTAGTAAGAGTGAATGTGTATTAATGGTTAAAACTTCTGCAACCAAATTACATCATTAAAATAAAAATACAGATTGGGAGAATTTTTTAGCAATGCAATGCATTTAACTGAGAAAGCACTACTAACCAGAGTATATGAAGAACTTCCCAAGCCAATAAGAAAAATTCAAGCAAACTAACAGAAAAGTGAGCATAGAATAATAAACAGAATACTCGGAAAAGGTAAAATAGGAATGGTCAATGAACTTATAAAGAAATGTTCAACTTTATTGGTAATTAAAACCACAGAGGAATACCATGTCATACTCCTCATTCTGGAAACATTTGTTTTGTTTTTTTTTTAGAGAGAGAGAGAGAGAGAGTCAGTTTTTATTTAGTTTCTCGTATGGCTTTTGTTGCTCTGACACTTAGTTGTGAACATGGGTGCTAGGGTTCAAACTCGCATACTTCAGCATGCCAGGCAGGCGCTATAACCACCGAGCCACCGCTCCAGCCCGGGAAAGGTATTTTAATTCACATCTAAATTTGTTTTTGTTTTTGTTTTTTGTACATGGTGCTGGAATTTGAACTCGTGTACTTGAGCATGACAGGCAGGCACTGTAACCACCGAGCCACGGCTCCAGCTGCTTTGGAAACATTTTTAAAGCCTGACAATACCAAGCATTAGTGAGGATGAAAAGCTATGGAAACTTATCTTGGTTGACAATATTTGTGCCTAGGACCCAGCTGAATGTAGACTCTAGAGAAACCTAGCACACATGCCTAGAGTCACCGGAACTGCCCAGAGCATTAGTCCTCATCAGTGCAGAAGACTGGAACTGACCCAGAGACCACCAACATTCATCCAGAGGAATCGTGTACAATAGTGAAAACAAACGGACTAAAGCTACATGTATCAACACATAAATCTAAAAACCTTATTCATAGAGAAACAAAGACTCAGAGAAATACAAAAAGTGTAATGACTCATATAAAGATTAAGAGATACAAAATAATACAAAATATTATTTAGAAAAACTTACATACACATACATAGTGTAAACTCTGGAAATTATCTGAGTGAGAGAAAGTGATTTATACTGGAAAAGGGTGGTCTTACAGAGTGGTCCTTAACTCTACGCTTTTACATCATTCTAAATTGAGTGATGGGTTCATAAGTATGGGGGGTTTTTTTTTGTACTTTTGCATATGACTGAAATACTTCACTAAAAATGTCATTATGTGAATAAACAGACAATGTTAATGTCTCTCAAAATAGAATTATCCAAAGATCCAAAGATATATTCTTCTTTGGCATTTCTGTTTAATAGTATCCCCAAATACTTAATTTCCCTTTTGTATTAATCTAATTGAAAAAAAAAAACAAATGTTTAGAAGCACATTGCTATGCTTTAAAAAGGAGAGAGAGAGAAAAAAAAAATAGAGGGTTAAACAATTTTCTCTCCCAAAAATCAGCAAGTCAAGGCAATTATAGGTAGAATAAGGTGGTGAACACCTTTAATCCCAGCTCCTCCAGAAACTAAGGCAGGAGAATCACAAGTTCAAGGCCAGCCTGGGCAACTTGGTAAGACACTATCTCAAAGAATGAAAAGAGCAGGAGATGTAGCTCTGTGGTAGAGTGCTCCTGGATTCAATCTCCAATACAGAAAATTGAAAAAAATACAGAATTTTACTCTATTAAGCATATTAAATCACTAAATATTATATATATGCATACTTATATATATACATAATTTTATATACATACTCCAAGAAATCATCTGAATTTTCAGACTGGGTTTCATCCCTGTACAACACAGCATGCTATTCCTCTTCTGTAAGAGTTAATGTAGGTCAATCAGTGGTGGCTTCGTGATTACCGCGCTTCCTTGCATGCATGAGTACATGGGTTCGAATCCCAGCACCATGTACACAACAAAGTGTTGGAGCAACCAAATACACATGAAAAACTAAATAACATTGATTCTCTCTCTCTCTCTCTCTTACTGTCCCTGTCTCTTAAAAAAAAAAAAAAAGTTAATGTAGCTGGGCAAGGTTGCACACATTTGTAATCCCAGTATCCCAGTGACTCAGAAGGCTGGGGCAGGAGGATTCCAAGCTCAAGGCCAGTCTCAGCAACTTAGTGAGGCCCTAAGCAATTTAGTGGAACTCTGTCTCAAAAAAACCAAAAAAGGACTAGGGATGTGGCTCAGTGGTTAAGCATCCTGGGTTCAATCCCTGGTACAAAAAAAAAAAAGTTCACAGAGTTAACGTAACAGTAGATCTGCTCACTAACCTATTAGGAAGAAGACTGCATATGGAAATTGTAAAGGGTTTAGAATCTTAGAGTGCTGAGCTCACTGCTAGTCACACCATTCCCTGCGGGTATAACACAAGGCAAATAATTTGACCTCTGTGAGCCTAATTCCTGGTCTGTAAGATGAGGGTAGTGGTAGTATTGTCCTCACTGAATTATCATGAGGAATAAACGAGGATGTATGGGGAAGTGCTTTTTAAAACATTAATTTGCCAAAAATAGTAACTCATTTCTGTACCAGTTGTATGCAAAAGATGCTTACCCCATGAAATTGGCCTTAAGGGAATATTTGCTCTGGTGAAAAAGGCAGGATTAGCACTGGAAACAATATCAAGCAGAAACACACAGAGAAATGCAAGTTGAATTATGCAATTGATACCTGTCAGAACTCTAGAAGGCCATCAGTGAGGTGAGGGTCCAGGGCTGGGATGATGAGTGACTGTCACCGGGCCTTGAAGCTTGGCCCTAGATCAGTGCAGGGCATGAATAGGGTGCTGTAGGTAAGAGGCTCGGGCTATTTGCAAAACAGTGAGGCTCGGTTCAATCTAAGCAGCCCCGTCAGGATCTTTCTACCATCTTTCCAATCATGGTTCTTATTAAGCGTTGGAGGCTTTCTTGCTCCTGTAGGTTAACCTGACTTTAAGCTTATGTGGAGGGAGGACTTGGGGAACGGTAAGAACCAATAGCTGATGACAGTGTTTCACTAGTTATTCTCCAGGTGTGGCGATCTGGCCCTCAGCAGCTGTTTCATTAGTTTCACAGCATCTTGACACAGATGCTTGTCCACAGCTATCTGTACTCTGTGGGAGATCTCAGCCATGCTTTGCAAACACCCCCAGGATCTAAACTTACCATTTCTAAATCTAATCCACAAATGAACGGACATGGTATTCTCCATAAGCAAGCACGGCTTCCTAGACCCTGAGACACATATCTCAACTTCAACTTTCTCTATTTCATTTGCTCTCCGCTTTTAAAAACAATTCTAATTCCTTGATTTAATCTCTCCAAAATGTTAAGTTTAAATAACAACTTCTGCTTGTTTTTATGGAAAAGCCCTGGTCCCCACTGGATCCTGCTGAGGAATAATGCATCCCACAAATCTATAATACAACGCTGAGTCGCTGAAGAATTCTGAGACTTCAATAACACATAAAATGTTATGCTGAGATTTTTGTTTATAGTGAAATGTCCTGTCATCACACCCTTCTCATTAAGTGGCGATGTGATATTTGTTTCTACATAAGCAGTCATGACTTTGCTGAGGATAAGACAATATTGAAATTTAAGATAACTGATGCTCGAATAAAGTCAATCCCATCGATAGGTGTAGAAACAAAGGAGCCTTACATCTACACTGCTGCTTTCTCTTTGTTATGGGAGGGGAGGCTGCAGGAGCTCATGTGCATGAAGAAGGGATTGTTTTTTATGGAGACAAGCCTGGTATTTCAGGGAAATAAGAAAGTAATAACAGATGTAAAGTCAAGGTGAGAAATGGCGCACACTTCTCCCTCCTTCCTGATCCCCACTTCAAGTTACATTCCATCTGGAATACTTTAGACCATTCAGTAACATTTCAGTTACTGAAAATAAATCTGGAAATTGTGATCTGCTTGCCCTCTAGTTGGGACACTAAGAATTAAGTCTTTCTTAGTAAGTTCTTGTGATTTACTTGTATATTTAAAAACTAATCATAATTCAAACACCTCACAGTACATTACAGGTTAAAAAATATCACCCACTCAACTTCATGTTTAATAAATGACACTGTCTATTCCTCCATGCTTCTGCCACCCACCCAACTTGTTTCCCTTGCTCTGCTTTATCCAGTCCCTCCAAGTTAAACCCAGCCTGACCCTATTTTCCAGGTGAACCCAAGAGTTACTTACACAGCCCCAAGGTCTCTTTCATTCAAACTCGACATACCATCCTCAAATTCAAGGGGCCAGTAGAGACTCTGTCCCGCCCTGTGATTCCTGAAGTCCCTCCGGCTGCCAGGCATAGCTGAGACTTGAGACCGCAGTCCTTGGTTGTCCATGTTGTCCTCCATTCCATCCCCACCCACCCACCCACACCCCCACCGTTCATGCCACTGCACTGGGATACTTTGCTCAACTCTGTTGTGTTCAGCTGTTGCTCTGCGTGCTTCCCCAATCTCAGACATTGCCCTAAACTCCAACCTGGTGCCAGAGCCTCAGCTCTATACTTTGCTCTTGAAGGTTCTCTCTGGAGGGTCACTGATCTCACACTCGGGTCTCAGCCTGGCATCCAGGGATGTGAGCCAACGGAGCAGTGGCCTGCTTGCTTATATGATTCCCCAAGACTCCTAGTTACTGCGCTGTCACTAGCCTTTAGAAACTCCTTCAAACTGTGCTTCCCAACTTCTCTCCCTTTCCACTCACCTCGCTCGCCCCAGGCTAACAGCCTCCAGTTTTATGACTGGGCCTGAGACTCCCTGCAGACCTCAGTTTTCACACGTGGCCAGGCTTTCTGATGGTGAATGTGGTGCCAAGCTCTGACTCCATCCCTCTTTCTCCTACCAACAGGTTTGTCAGCATGCCTCGTTCAGCATTCACCCTCCCAAACTGAACAGCAGCCACAAATATGTGCCAAGTGCTATCCTCAATGATGGAGTGGCAAAGAAGTTCCAGATGTCAGGAGTCCCACAGGCCTCTTCTGTCTGTAGAAACACCCATGTCCAGGGATACCACTGGATCACAGCCTACGTAGCAGGCATACAGAATAGTAACAGGGTCTTGCCATATTGTACTTTTAGCCAAGACCTTCCTTAAGAAATAGTTTGGGGGCTGGAGCAGTGGCTCGGTGATTACAGAACTTGCCTGGCATGCTTAAGTTCAAGTTCAAACCTCAGCACCCACGTACACAACTAAGTGTCGGAGCAACAAAAGCCATGCGAAAAACTCAATAAAAATTGATTCTCTCTCTCTCACACTGTCCTTCTCTCTTAAAAAAGAAAGAAATATGTTTCTTTTTTATTATTATTATTGCATAGAATTTCTTGAATAACGCAACAAAGAAATAAAGAAGAAATTCTATGGATGAATAGGGCCTAATGAACACTAGCAATCATCATTGGTTCTCAGAAGAGGTGGTACCTCCCCCTAGAGGCCTTTATGGAAACTTGAGGGGGGCTATTTTTTTTTTCATAATTGTTGGGGACACACCTAGCATTTGACAGAGTAGGATTGCTAGATGTCCTATAGGACAGAAGAGACATACCCAAAGAGAGCTGCGTCTTTGGCTTTTAAATATCCATGCATATAGTCATATAAATGAGAAATTTGTAATTATCTGAGCCCAAACCAAATGCTACTTTGTGTATGAGCACAAAATATTTTGAAATAGTTGTAACATGTGCTGAATTTTCAGGAAAGCAACTGACCAAGAAATCAAAGGAGGGATATTTTTGAAAAATCATGCCACAAGTTGCCATCCTACTCAGGGTTTTGAATCACTAACACAACAAACCTATTTCAGTTTGCATCTGTGGATACCACAGAAAATCATAATAAAGGGGAGCTGAGACTTTTTTTAATGGACTTTGCATCGAATATTATATTAGATGCAAAGTCAGATAAAACTCAGATCAAATTGAGGTTCATTAATAAAGGTTGATTTATAATATTGTATAATCAAAATATTTGAGGCAAAATAATAAGTCTATGCTGTGAATGTTACATTTTGAAAGTATTTCCCAAATTTGAGAACTTCCCACTGCTTTCAGTCTTATTCTGATATTTTCCTGGAGATATACCACACAATGTCTCTCCAATCTCTTGAACTAATCATTCTTTTTCTAAAACTACCTTCAACTCCCCATCTCCTGACAAAATATACAGTCTCCAAAGATTTTTTAAATATCAGAGAATTAATATACCTTAAGAGACTGGAGATAGAATTTTCTTTGACCTTTTGTCATTTTTGGAATCCATGTCAAAACATTGAGAATTATTTTGACATCATGCTCATAAACAGAGTTCAGTTGGTTGGCAAGAAAATTGGACTTCATTTTCTACACTTTGACTCTATTTCTTCTCAACATTTTTCTGTGCTTAAATTAAAATTAGTCCCCTCCTTTGAGTATCATAGACAAAAATTTATAGCCTATTATTATTTACTCTAACACTAGTTTTTATCCTTGTATCCATTTGGACTTTTCCTCCTTAATTTTTCAAAACATCTTGTACCAAATGACTTCTGACCTTTTTAACTTCTTTTTATTTATTATAACTATGTGCAAACATATAATTGCTTTATTATGCATTTCAGTTTCTTAATGTCCATACATTTTACTAAGGGACATACGATTTTTTTACAAATTGCTTTCCTCTAGTTGACCTTTATAAAACAGTTGTATGTTGTATTACAGGTAATTGTATTATCTGTGAATTTTATTTTAGAATAATAAAGGGAATTGTTATAAAAAGGGAATATTGGATTTTATATGGTTGTTTCAACAGCCCTAGATCCAGCACACACAACTTTTATCCTGCAAGAACCATTCTGCAGGGCAAGTCTGAAATGCAGAATATTTTATAGCCAGCCAAACATAACCACCAGCCAATGAAAACAATCCCAGCCATAAACAAGTACTGCTGTACCAGTATCCACTGGCTGAATATCAGCCCTCTCCAAAGGATCATAGTTTGTGGTGGCCACTCAGCTCCAACGGGGCACTATTATGTCTCATCTCTTCACCCAGGATAAAGGCGCCTAGGTTTTGTTTAAGACATCTCGTATATGTTACCCAATTTGATCCTTTTTTAAAAGCACTATGAGTGGCCCATGCCTGTGATCCCCATGACTCTGGAGGCTAAGGCAGGAGGATTGCAAGTTTGAGGTCTGCTTCAGCAACTTAGTGAGGTCCTAAGCAACTTAGCGAGACTCTATCTCAAAATAAAAAGTAAAAGTGGCTGGAAATGTGTCTCAGTGGTTAAGCAACCCTGGGTTCAATCTCAAGAACCAAAACACAAATAAACAGTGAAAAATAACAAAATAAAAAGCACTTTGAAGGTATTCTTATCACCATTTTTACAGATGAAGACAATTAGAAATTAAGACATATGTACAAAGTCACATACCTAGCAAATATCAGAGCTGGGATTATAGCATAAATCTTCTGACCCCTAAAACTAATACTCCTCCCACACACATCAGGTTCATTTACTCAGCTATCACTAAAGACCACAGCAGAAAATCACAGATGAAAACAGTGACGTAACCTTGGGATGCAGAGCCAGTGGGTAACATTTGGACCTTGCCCGAGGGAGGCCTTATCACGACCTACCAAGCAACGAGACACAGTGCCTGACAGTTTCACACACCATGAGATTGTCTAATGTATCATCTGCTCGAGTTACGATAACTAAGAGAGGGTAAAAAGTGATGTACTCTTAAATTCCTGATCTCTGATCCCTTGAGGACAGTGACTCTCTGTTTCAATCCCTGTGTTGAATAAAGTAGGTGTTCGACAAATACCTATTGTTATCAATGATCGATGACATAGCGCTCTTCAGCAAACCATATAAGAAATGGTATGCAATTCTCTCCTCTGCTGTCCTGCTTGCTGTGAATCTCAGAGACCCATCTCTTAAACTCCTGGGGGAGCTGGAAGGGGCCTAAGAGTACCCACATACCCACACACCACTCGTCTACTCCAGCATTGACTGCCTAAGGCTTCAAAGGACACTCGTGTGGAGGATAATTCGGAAGGTTACTATGAAGGTGAATGAATAACAAGGTGGTTGTGCAGTACAGAGGCTAAGGAAATAATTATAAATTCAAAAAGGAAGGAAAAGGGTGCTCCCTATGAGATTCCAAGCTCTTTAAATTCTGCAATTCTTCTTATTTAGAGAATGTGATTTTTACCAATTTATTTAGAAGCTGGTGTGTCTCAGGGTACAAGGGAAAATAAATTCATAACACTGGAGACTTGTTAAAGATCAATGATGAGATGGGGCTGGAGCAGTGGCTCAGTGGTTACAGCCCTTGCCTTGCATGCACAAGGACACGAGTTCAAACGCCAGTACCATGTATACAACGAAGTGTTGGAGCAATGAAAGTCATATGAAAAACTAAATAAAATTGATTCTCTCTTTCTCTCACTGTCCCTCTCTATTAAAAAAAAAATCAGTGATGAGGAATTTAAATTTGATCCAAGGCGAGAAGGCAAGAAGTTCCCTGAGAGCAGGAACTAAGTCTGCTTCACTGTGTCTCCTGGTGGCTAGCACACTGTCTGGCGTGGAGTGGGTGATGGTTAACTGGGTTGAACGAATTAATGAGATTGCATAAGATGAAAGTTTGACAAGTAGAGAAGGTGGACTTCCAGACCTGGAATGGCATGCAATCCTGAATAGAGGACCTCACCAAGAAACAAGTCAGAGGAAGTAGTCATGAGAGTTGAGGTTATAGTGAAGACTTTTCCAAGTCACCGTGCACAGAAGTTATCCCAGGTAAAATGGGGCTGCTGGGATCAAGCTTACTTCTACCACTGAACATGGGAAATTGGGTAATTTGTTTGATTCAGTGTTTTTATCTGGAAATTGGGAGAATTCGGTAGATTATCCACAGATTCTTTTTTAAAAAAAAGATGTGGTTTTGAAGTATACTTACAATCTAAGGACCTCTCTTAAATGAACTAAATTCTGCTAAAGATTGAGAAGAGCTTTGTGTGGTGGTGCAGACCATATTCCCAGCTCCTTTTAGAAGACTGAGGCAATAGGATCACAAGTTCAAAGCTAGGCTGGGCAAATTAGTAAGACCTGTCTCAAAATTAAAAAATTAACAAAGGGCAAGGAATATAGTTCAGTGGTTGAGTGCCCCTGGGGTCAATCCCCAGTAACACAAAAATGTGCACATTAATTGTGGAAAAAGACCTGGAATTGGGGTCAAGAGATGAGGGTTTTTATTTGTCTTCTGCAACTAAGACCAGACAACAAGCACATTGTTCATCTGGAACACCAAATACTTTTTTCCTGAAATTAGTGGGTGGGTAGGATATGCTCTCTCACCTCTAACATGTTCTGCTTCTATGCTTCACAATTTGGGAGTTGGGTTGGGTTACCCTAGGGGAAGAAAAGCTTTTATAAAGGTATAATAGCTATATATCAGAATGCCAGGGAGAAGGTCTCCAATCCAAAGGATGCTTAGGAATGAGATGTGTACATCACTGGAATCTTCTTTCTACAGCATTTAACTCCAGACTTACCTTCTTACCAATTGTACCATTAATGGTCCCATGTAATTTCAGATATTTAGAATTCATTCATCCATCCCAGAAATCTATAAAATAGTTCAAGAGGCAAGTATTTTAATATCAGTTTTCCCATTGCTTCATTTAATTTCTCAGTGGGGACCAAACTGTTTTGTAAAGAACAACTTATTTTTAAAATATCAGTGATTCCAAATCACACATTTTAAAATATTAGGCATCAAGTAAAAATTATGTAAAAAAATGCATTAATTCTCAGATACATATTATTTTATTTATACCATACACAGTACAAATTGCAGCCAAAAAATAGTTAAGCAAAACTATCCTTCTAAATATGACTGATGTAAAAGGGAATATCTCAGGGTTGGAGCCATTGCTCAGTGGTTACAGCGCTTGCCCAGCATGCACAAGTACACAGGTTCAAACCCCAGCACCACGTACACAACTAAGTGTCAGAGCAACAAAAGCCATGTGAAAAACTCAATAAAAAAATGATTCTCTCTCTCTCTCTCTCTCTCCTCTCTCTCTCTCTCTTTCTCTCTCTCACAGTCCTTCTCTCTTAAAAAAAAAAGATAAAAGGGTGTATATCAATTTAATGTGCTACAGTATGATATAATTTCCTATGAAATATGTGTTTCCCATATATACCAGATAAATTTCTAAGAGAAAAAAATGTCAATTTTACATTTACATTTGGTGATTTGCCAAGCCACTTAAAGGAAAGGTGATTGTATTAGTTTGATGTGGCTATTGTAACAAATTACCACAAACTTGACCTAGAACAACAGAACTTTATTTTCTTCCAGTTCTGAAGGCTGAAAGTCCAAAATGGTTTCCCCAGGTCTAAACCAAGATGCCAGCAGGGCTACATGCCTCCTGGAGTCTCTGGGGAAAAGCAGCTTTTTTTTTTTTTTTTTTTGACTCCTAGACTTGCTCTTTATTGGTCTTGACTTATACCCCTTTCCTCCACCTTCAGAGCCAGGGATGTAGCACTGGGATTCATTGCCCTTTCTTCCGTCTCTGCTTAGCTTGCTCTCCATGAATTTTTGTGATTGCATTTAGGCCCATCAAGACAATCGTGATAATCTCTCATTGCAAGAACTTCAACTTAATCATATCTGTGAAGTCCTTTTTTGTTGTACAAGGCAATTTTGTATAGTTTCAAGAATCAGGATCTGGGTGATTGGTGGGTGGAAGGGATATCATTATTTAACTTACCTCAGTGATAAATGTGTTGCTAAAACAGGAGTCTGATGGGGCTAGAGTGGTGGCTCAGTGGTAAAGTACTTGCCTAATATGTACAAGGATCCAGCACGACATACACAACTAAGTGTCGTACGAACAAAAACCAGAGAAAAAATAAATAAAATTGACTCTCTCTCTGAAAAAAAAAAAAGAGTCTGATTGTTTGAAGTTCTAGTTCCAAACTGGGTATTATACTAGTAATTGAGATCTCTAATTTTCTAAAATAAGAGTGTGTGAGAGATACTGATAAATGAAGCCAAAAGCAGCTGAGATTACCTTCCATGGCAACCTGGAGTCATCTACATATGTCCTTCTCCATCTAGAAAATACAAAAATGCACATCAAGTATTGCTTCCATTAGTCCTAATGTCAGAATTGAAACAGTCACAGCAGGTTTGCTGTTGAATCACTTATATAATTAAGAATGCTATCGTTTTCTCTTTTTGTTCTCCAAGATGAGCAATTTAAAAGAAAGCTTTTTAAGTGGGCTCCCACCATCATTATTTATATTGTATTTAGGGATGGAAGGGAGAGTAGAACGATGCGTAGGTCTGATTTCTCCTCCTGTCCATCTTGAAAATTTCGTGCTGACTTTACATGTGTCTCACTCCCACTTCAAAGCATTTTTATCAAAGGTGGACGATTAACTTTAGGCAAAACTATAGTCTTTCATTTGAGTTCCTACTGTATGAATAAAATTAATGACAGACCGAATTTACTGAATTGTTAGAAGAAAACAAATTTGGGGGAACATTGAAAATTTTCTTGTTTTTTTCAAACAGTGCTTGTGAATGACAAAAGATAAACATTAGTGCACACTTCCTAGACTTCACACGAAGTTGAGTTGGCAGGTTGGTCCTACCAACTCTTCTTTTGTTGTTGTTGCTCTACATAGTTGTATATCGGAGGGAATCATTGTTACACAATCATGTATACGTGGATTTGACAAAGTATATTAAGGCTGATCCTAGTCCAGGGTCTCCCTGCTTTCTCCACCTCCTGGCTCTCATGTCTCCTCTGCATTACTTCATGTTATAGAAATAAGCATATACATGTGTATTAATTTTGAAATTTCTGAGTTTCTCTTCCTGCCTGTGTATAGTTGGGCTTCTCAAGGGAGTCGAGAATTCCCAGTTACATTGATAACCCCCCAATCCCTCCCTCCCCTCTCTGCCTCCTTCCCTTCTCCCCCCACCTTCATAGTTATGGTTCCCCCAGCTTATGTGAAATTTCACCTATGTTGAGATTATTATTTAAGTTTCGCTAACTTTCATCCTGTCTTAGATTTTACTTTAGCTTCCACGTAAAAGCACTCTGCCCTTAAGCCTCTGAGTTTGGGATATTTCACTCAGCATAATTTTTTCCTTCTCCATCCATTTGGCTGCAAATGCCATGATATCATTCTCTCTAATGGCAGAATAGAACTCCATTGTATATATATATACCACAGTTTTTAATCCACTCATCCAGTGAGGGGCATCTGGCTATCAACCATTCTTGATTCATACTCCCAGATGATAAGAGATTTGATTATTCTCAATGTAGTTTTACAAATCTCATGGGAGAGAATTAAATGGTGAATGCTATACGTTGAAAACCACGATTGGAGCCCTCATTACCCAAATTCCCTCCCCAGTTTAATATAATCTAAAAGAGACTGACCTTTGAGCAGAAAATCTCTAATTTCCATCCAAACTTAAAATTTTATGATTATCTGTTGTGTTTGTTGGCAACAGAACAAAAGAGAAGAAACAAAACTGAACACCCTTCTCCTTTGCCTGTGAGCCTTTTGCCTTTGTTTGGGTTTGGAATGCCTACTCTTGGAGACAGATGCAACCTCACAGGTCACATTCTGGCCACCATCTCTCCATTTGGAAACTGTCACTGGACCGAGGGACATACCTGGGAACCACACCAGTTCCCAGAACTGTAATTCCAAATACCATCCTAGCAGTCTCTAAATTGCAAGGGACCTCTTGTAAGGTGAGAAGCCCTCTCTCCTCCAGTTTTGTTTATTTTGCAGTTAGCATAGGTAAGGGAGTCCTTTGTGAACCCTTGGCCTGGAATTTAAGTGTATAGAATTGCTGACAGAGTGCTGAAAATCCGTCACATGGGGTACTTAGCGTTTTCTTTCTCTAAGGGTGGTGGGCCAGGGAATCTCCCCTCCTTTCTTCCCCTTCCAGTTATTCTGACCAAGAGCGGAGGAGCCCTGGGATGACTCAACCCATCCCCTGCTGTCCTCTGCCACCATCCAGCCACTCACTCACAAGGCTGCCTCCCACGGGTTTGTTTGGAGGGCTCATTTCCAAAACAAAGATTAAAATGCCTTTTCTTTTTAATAGTCTCACTGAACACTGTTGCTTGTTAATGTTCAGACACTAACAGCACTGGAAAGAGTGCTTGCTTGTGTCAATTCATCAAGTAGTCTAAACAAGCCTGTTGGAGGCCGGCCAGCTCTGGCCAGCCATTGACCACAGACACGATCTCGTGGAAGTGAGAGGTAGCTCTGCTTCCTGTCTAGCCCACTTCCCAAGAATTGTCCCCAGAACCACTGGACTTTGAGGTCGGAGCGGGTGTGGGGTGGGGGGTTACATTCAGCTCTACTTAAAATCTGTCTTGTTTTTTAGCACCAAAATTGAGATACATGTAAAAGCTTCAGAAAAGCCAGGAGTAAGAGCATTATCTGAAGCGATGCTTGGCAGCTGGAAGTTTACAATTCAATTTTGTGGTTAAAAGGTGCTGATAGTTTTTGTCCTACTTGTACTTTTTGGGTGGATATGTGAGAATTCCCTTCTTTGGATGATCGTAGTGTTTTTTCAGAAGGACCTCTGCCCTTTGGATTAGCCACATTTATCCCAGCCACATGTTTCCTCTCTACAAAAAGAGCTTTATGATTTTTCCGCATCCCTCACTAAGACAGATGAAGAAAAAGAACTTTAAAAAACCGTGCCATTCTTCTAATAGCAAAAAATGAACTAGGAAAAAAGTTTAAAAAATTAAACTGGGAAGTTTTACTATTTTTTTTTCTTTGAGTTGTACTGCCTTCTAACTCTGGAGTATTACTTACGCGAGAAAAATGGTTATACCATGTTATGGTTTGGATGAAAGTTGTCCCCCAAAAGCGCAATATGTGAGTTAATGCAACAGGCTGAGAGGTGAAATGATTGGGTTATGAGAGCCTTTACCCAATCAGTGAATTAATCCCCTGATAGGGACTGATTGGTTGTTAACTGTAGGCTGATAGGTGGTAGCTGGAGGAGGTAGGTCATTGGGTACATGGCTTTAGGGTATATATTTTGTATCTGATGAGTAGAGTCTCTCTCTGCTTCCAGATCATCATGTGAGGGGCTATCCTCTGCCACAGTCTTCTACCATGACTTTCTGCCTCACCGCAAGCCCAAAGGAATGGATCTGGCCTTCTGTGGACAAAGACCTTTAAAATCATGAGACCCCCAAATAAACTTTTCCTCCTAAAATTGTTCTTGTCAGGTCCTTTAGTCACAGCAACAGAAAAGTTGACTAAAACATACCAGTTACATTACATCCAAGGTCCAATTCTTTTCTCATTACTTATTGGAGAACGTTTTATTAATAATATACTCTATGCCAGGAACCATCCTAAATGCCAGGTATTCAGAGATTCCTGGTCTTTGCCTCCAAGGAACACATATACTTAAGATAAAATAATTGCTGTGGGGGAGAGATCTAGAAAGTACAAAGAAACAGCATCTGGGAAAAGCTTAGTAGACTTGATTAAGGATTATGACATTTCAATCTAAACTTGTAGGGCTGTGGGGATTTGTTGAACAAAAAATCAGGAGAATGGAAGGGAGGTGTTGCGCTGCAGCTGGAGCTTTAGAGGTGCTAGGGCAGGGGTTGGACATAGTTTCACAGAGAGATCCACGGCCTCTCTTCCCTGCGTCACAGAAAGGTTATGGGGCTTGAAGAGATAAGACTGGACGGACTAGCAGGGTCCAGGTCATTTGGTGCTTAGTAATCCATGTTGAATTTATTCTTCACATAATGACAGGTGATTAGAAAGTCCTAAACAGACAGTAACCTAATCAGATTTGCAGATGAATAAAAAGTCACTTTGTAAAACTGAACACACAGACAGCGCGACCCATTCATCCCTGGCAGTGTAGCTGTAGCTGATCAGGTCATAGAGAAAATTCTCCCTATTTTTTTTCTATCGGGATCTGTAGGGGATTTAAGATGGCTTTCAAACCTCCCTTCCAGGGTGCAAGCCACTGGGAAGATTGCGAGGCTTCCCACTGCTTTAAGTCTGTCTAGTTCTCACTAATTCTGTTCCTCTTGCTAGTTCCCCCCACCACCGCCAGCATGCTACAATGCCTTACTATTGTTCAGTTGGGTGACCTTATGACTTCAAGGCACATTCAGTCAACTGATGCTAATGGAAACAATGCAATACTGATACAAGACTGGGAAGAGACCAGTGAGAGACATCCTGGCTGCAGAATTAGATTCCAATAAGCAGAAAACTTTAACATACAAGAAATGAATCCCCATAGATCAATCTTCCATAAAAAGTGAATTAATAGAATGATTAAGAAAGTTCAGGTTTGCTAGCAATCATAAGATACTAATTAAGGCAAAAATAAAATAAATCTACTACTAAACAAGCAAAACCAAATATAAACATCCTTCAGATATAGGTGAGAAAAGCATTCTCTTATGCTATGAAAAAAATCTAACTTTTGTTTACAATAGCGAGTGACAGTGAGAGAGAGAGAAAGAGGGACAGAGAGGGAGGGAGAGAGAGAAACAATTTTTATTTAGTTTTTCATGTGGCTGCTGTTGCTCCAAGACTTCATTGTGTACATGGTGCTGGGGTTTGAACTTGCGAACTCACGCACGCCGGGCAAGCACTGTAACTGCCGAGCCACTGTTCCAGCCCTAAGTAACATTTTTGGAAGGACTTTGATGCAGTAAAACCTGTTTAAAAGAAGTTTATCTCCTTAACCTGTGATTTCACTGATAGGAACATTTTTTTTAAATGACTGAGAAAAGTGGTGCCTGCCTGTAATCCCAGTGTCTTGGGAAGTTGAGGCAGGAGAATAGCAAATTGGAGGCCACCTGGGGCAATTCAACAAGATCTTGTCTCAATCTTTTTAAAAAAGGGGGGACAATGGGGATGTAGCTCAGTGATGGACACCCCTGAGTTCAAACCCCAGTACCAATAAAAAAATTTTTTAAGAGAATTTGACAAAGATTTTGGTACAATGTTCATTGCAGCATTATTTACAATAGCATGCATTCTAAAGAGAAGTGTTTATAAAAATTAATAATACCAACTTGTCACTCTCCCAAAGAAATGGATGTTTGCCAAACTTCTACTATAAAGCTATGATTTCTTTTAGTTCATGTGATCTTGCAGTGCAAGGAACAGATTAAGAAACTGAGGCTCAGAGGATTGGGATAATTTACTGAAGTCCACATAATTTTGGTGCTAATCCAGTTCTGACCAGTTTCTTTTATCCACTGCACCTTACCACTTCGATGTGTTACTATATGTGTCAATAGTTTGTTTAAAACCATATTTATAAGATCCAAATCTTTGCTCTGTTTTTTCCATCCTTCCAGAAAAGAAGAGAGTTCCACTTCAGGATTCCTGTAGTGTGCGTGTGCGTGCAGGAGCTAACGCCAACACTTTAGAGTCAATGAACTCATGTGCAATTTAGAGTACTCATTTCCCCAGAAAAACTAGAATGCCATAGAATAAGTCATACAATGCACTGTTCTTGGGAATCTCCTCTCTCTTATTCTTGGAGTCAGTCCAGGGGAGGCAAAAACTTAAGACATAACACATCACAGATAGGTTCGGTGGTAAATATTGGCTAGCCCATTTACATTTAGTGTTATAATTAGAAAGGGCCACCACCTCCAATGAGTAACCAGTTGTATGGAGAAAACACTGTCTAGTGCAGAAGCAGAGGCATACAATCATTTCTTTTCTCAATAGTCATTGGTGTGACTCAGTCCTTAATTGAGGCACTGGTTGGCTTTGGTTTTGTTAAAAAATAAATAAATAAAAGGCAAATAGAAGTAAAAACAAACCACAGCCTTGCAGTTCCAAAATTTCATCAACCCGGAGATGTAAATGGCCAAAAAACACATTGTGGGGACACCAAATGGTGGTGGGCAACTAAAAGATGCTAAAATAAAGAGCATTCATTTGCCTCCTGCTTTCATTTTC
The DNA here is from genome assembly GCA_004027875.1 of Aplodontia rufa. Taxonomy (NCBI): domain Eukaryota; kingdom Metazoa; phylum Chordata; class Mammalia; order Rodentia; family Aplodontiidae; genus Aplodontia; species Aplodontia rufa. Next base: position 37,134 of record PVKS010000384.1, on the reverse strand, counting down.
TTATTTTGGAAATGTGTGTCACAGTGGTTTTAATCATTATTCCCTGTAATGTGCTATTCCACTGTCTGAAGACAGAACCCTTGGCTAATTTGAGCAGCAGAGTTCTAAATAGCAGGAAGTGGTAGAGAAGGTCTCCTAAGAAAGTCAGAAATATCTCCCCTTTCAGCTCTCTCCCTTTCTCCACCCCCTCTCCCTGTTCCTTTTCCTCCACAAAGAATACAACTGTGTTTGTTTTTCATCAAATCCTAAATGCCCCAGTTAAAGCTCACTGGTAGGTATAATTAAGATGGAAAAGTGTTGCCAGTTAAGATGTTATGAGATTTTTTTTTGTTTTAAACTGAGAAATTTTATCTTGTACTTATTGAAAAAGAATTCTCTTAAATTTATTTAGACATAGATTGTTTATCATATATCACTTGTGTGTGCATATTAGAAAATAAAAACAAAAAAGATAGATGAAGGTATTTCTTACTTTTTTAAAGAGAGTTGGACAGTGAGAGAAAGAGAGAGAGAGAAAGACAGAATCAATTTTGTTTAGTTTTTCATTTAGCTTTCATTGCTCGGACACTTCATTGTGTACATGGTGCTGGGGTTTGAACCCATGTACTAGCATATGCCAGGTCAGCACCATAACTGCTGAGCCACTCTCCAGCCCAGAAGAAGGTATTTCTAAAGCTACTTTATTCATAACTGAGTCTTCATCATTGTTTGAATCAGAGTTTCCCCCCATTAATAATAATACCCTCAATCCATTTTTGAAAAATGCAGTACAACCGTGCTCCGCTATTATCTCTGGATTTTCTTTCAAGTCCTAGACACCATTTCTGCAAATACTGGTGATTGCTTAGATCAAGCAGATCTCAAAAGAAAGTTTTCAGACAACAACCAGAATTTGTATTTTTTTCCTCAAAGCATCTTTGAACTGTCTGTTGACTAAAATGCTAAAGGGTTGCAATGATCTGTCATGCTTCCAGAATATCAGCCAATTTCATGGGTATATCAGCAGAAGCCATGACAATTACATCAGGGCTTCCACCTGACCAACAATAATTGTAAGATGTTATTGACAGTAAGATTTCAGAGTTGTTAAAATATAAGTAAATAAATTCAGGAGAGCCTAGAATTGATGGTGCAGGCTTTATTCAGTTTCCACTGCTCCCAGCCTATCATGGGGACAGAGGCAGCAGGTTAGGAGTTAGGACTGGAGAGTTCCTTATGGCCACTATGTTCTCCAAGTCTGAGTTTATAGTCTTCTCAAGATTGACCACACAGTGCCCTACAAAACCTGTGTCTGCCAGCTGGCCTCATAGTCTTTAGGAACAGGGAAAGCAAAGGCCTTGAGCCTAGGTTGAAATCACACATCAAACAGTATTAGGAGTCTTCTGCTAGCCCTAGGGGAATCTGAATCACTAATCTGAAAATAGATGGGTGGGAACCAGCTCCTACCTTTAGGTGAAGTGAGGCCAGTCTGCCTGTTGACTTCAGGGTGGTTCCACGGGAGGCATCTCTTGGTTGACTCTTCATATAGGAATGTGGAATGAAACCTTAAGTTAATAAGAGGCCATTATGTTTACAGATAAAAACAAAAAAAACAAACAAACTCTTCCAAAAGTGTTAGCTAAGAGGTAGGAGGAAGCAAAAGAAGAGGAGGGAGCCCAGCACTGTGGCACAGAACTATGGAGGCTGAGGCAGGGGGATCACTAGTTCAAGGCCAGCCTGGATAACCTAGGGAGGCCCTATCTCAAAATAAAATAAAAGGGCTAGGATGTAGCTGAGTTGTAGAGAACCCCTGATTTCAATTTCCC
>PVKS010000384.1:0-35229 GCA_004027875.1 Aplodontia rufa | reverse complement strand
AGCTAATCTCTAGCCCTGCCCTTGTTGACATTCTCACAAACACTGTCTTGATGAAGCACATAGTAGGGATAAGTGGGGGAGGGGAGCACATATTGTTATTTGCTACTGGTGTGGGTCAGGCCGCCTGGCCTGAGGGAGCAAGAAGCAAAGGCTATGGGACATAATGACAACACACGGGCCTCTAGTTAATTAGAGAGACAAGCCCTGATCTCACTGCAGCAACTCCAGATTCATCCTTTTCAGCCTCCGCAGGATCTCTGGTGATTGTGCTTAGGATGTTATTGTGGCTGCTATAGGTTACTCCCTAGCAATCTCTGTCACTGTAACATGAGAGCTTTCCTCCTACCTCCAAAGCAAGTGCGTGTGCATGCGCGCGCGCACGCGCGCACACACACACACACACACACACACACACAGTGGACGATGTTCAGCGAGCTATCCTGAGCCCAAGTCTGTGAATGATCCCCCTGCCCCAGGCTGGGGTCTCCTTCTCTGCATGCCTCCTACTTCTGTGCCAGGGCTCATATTTCTCTTGCTTCCCAAGGGGAAATTCTGTTTCCAACATCTGGTTCCTCTAGTTACCTCCCCATATTCAGTCCCTCCTTCTCTGGGGGATCCGCAGAAATGTTAAGGGTTATAAAATCACATTGCCTTCAACATGTGAAGAGGTGGTATGGGAAGGCTAGGCATGATAAGAGCCAAGGAACAGGTAGTTCTTCCTATTTCGTGTGTTCAAATCATCTATGTGGATGTGGGATCCTGGACCTTCCCACCTGTGACCCGGAATCTTGTTACTCTTGATTTCTCTCTGCAGGAAATGGCAGTCTGTGCCTACTGCTAGCCAGAGGGTTATAAAGACTGTCTACCCAGCCCTTAGTTTTTGTTCAAAGATGTCATTGCAAATTAGTGTTTTAGGATGGGAAGAGGTACTATGTCATCTACCCATAGAAAACATATTCCAAACATTACTGCCGTCATCCTGTTTCGGGAACCCGAAGCCTTCATCCCTCTACAATGATGTGGCCACATGGATAAATTTTTGTGAAAGGCAGAGCGTGCTTGCTACAGGAACTTCACTAACTTGCGGGAGGTTTAGTGCATTCTGTTTGTGTGACATTCATGGGAAGTTAAGAAGGGGCACACATTTCTGCCTCATGTGGATCCCCGTCCTAAACTGAAACTGAAGCACGGCCGAGAGTTTCACGTGATCACCACCTGAACCCGTAATTCATCTCAGGTTCGCTTGAGATTTGCCCTTGTCTAGTGGAGGGCTTGAGGCAGGTTCACTCAGAGGTTCACGGGCCTCTGCAAATCTCTCAGCAAACTTGACCTGAATCTGAGGTTTTGATTCAGAAGTTTAGAGTTTTCATTCACAATCCTCTGCTATCTTGGGCTACAATCTGAAATCCCATCAGACTCACTTCAGACCATATGGAATGAAGATAGGGACCCCAGGGCTCTGGCTCACGTGCCACGTGTTCATTCCAGCGTTTCCATATCCTCAGCAGGCCTCGCTAGGCTTATAAAGAGAACTTTTTTTCCTTTTTCTTAAAAAAAAAAAAAAAGGCATTAGATATTAGTGTCAGTGGCTGCTGGAAAATGAACTGGTCAAAAAGACTATCAATTTCTTGACACTCCATTACACATGTCGAGGAATCATTCCCTGAGTGTTGGCTTTTCCTGCTCGCAATGGATACGTTTGTTGCTTTTGAATTCAATAATCACTCTCAACTATATAATATTTTTCAGATTTTGAATCATTATTTATAATCAGCTTGGTAACTTTTCAAGAAGATTCAGTTATCTAATTTTCTTTCTAAAAATAAAAAAAAAAAAAGCCTAAGTCCTGTAAAGTATTTTCCTTGAGCTGAGTAGATATTTGTAATAAATAAGACAATATAAAATTGTATACTTTTAAAAGTCTGGACTTTCTACCACTGATTTTCTCTGTGCTGGTCATTGTCCCAATGTGAGAACCTGTTTCCACTGTAAGTTCAGATCTACACTTAAATACATTTTATTTTTATGATGAACTATATTTTGTGGCTGCTCTGAGTATAAATAATAGGACATCGTAAGATGAAATGGAGCAAATCCACATAAAATAAAGAAGTTTCTATTAGTTTTGACAATGGGGAGAAGTTCTGTCTCCCTTGGTGAACAACGCAAATGAAGACTTCTCAGTTAGAGCTTTGACAGACATCTGGCTGCAAAGTCCTGGGGTTTTCCAGAGAATAGTGCTGTACAATTGATTTCTAAGTGATTCCTCAAATCCTCAGGAAACAGATTAACTTTGCAGCATAGCCTTATTTATGCAAACATATTAGAAATCAAAGTGAGTTTGAACTGGTAAAAAGTCTGAATTGAAGACTATTTGTAAAGAAATGCATCTGGACTCCTTTTAGGGATATATGGTCACAGAAACATGGCTAATAAAGTTTCTAAGCCAAATCCTTTGAAGGAAACTCTTTCATGAATTGAAGAGGCCGTTGAGAATAAATTATAATCAGCAAGTCCATTGTTTTTAATAAGTGAGTTCTTGAAAGCTGTTTGTTCCTTTAAGATTTAAGATTTTCCCCAAATCTAGTTTTCACTCTTAATTTTCTGGATACATTTTGTGTTCCTAAGGAATACCTCAACCAACTTGGGAATCAGTGAGGTTTGTGAGAAACTGAGGGCCCTGCCCAGCCCAGCTACTGCCTCCCAGGCTGGTTCAGTTCTCACACTGGCTATGTTGTGTATTTTCTCTTCCCTTACCCCCCACATCTCAGGCAAATAAATTACCTTCCTCCAAACCCCAGACGGCTATCAGGAGTAAAACCTCCTTGATCTGTTATTCTTCCTCCTCCCCAGAATTCAAACAGGGACTCAGAAAATACAGGCCATGTTTCACAACCATCTCAATAATGTATTTCTAGGTCTCTTCTTTCCTTGTCCTGGATGCAGGTTCAGCTGCTGATCTTTGGACATCTGGCCAAGCCACGGCCCACGGATCCTCTTCCCCTGTGACCACTCTCCTGTTAATCTGCGCCCACTCTGGTCACATCCCTCCTCTACACAGACACCCCCTACCAGGGTCCATTGCCCCAAAGCCTGTTAAACTGAGTGCTGACCTCCTGGCCCAGCCTGTGTGAGCCTCCCAATAATTGATCTTTGCAATGTGATCTCCTACTTCTGCTCCGGGTAAACCTTGCACTTGAGCCACTCGGATGATTTGCTGTTCCCCAAACACTTTGTAGCCTTTTAAACCTCAATGCATTCTCATGCCATTCTGTAAGATTGGAGTACCTGTGCCCGCCCCCCCACTTTTCTTCTCAAATTCCTGTCAGTCTTTCAGAGTCCAAAGCAAATATATCAGTCTCCATATGCCATATTACAGCCATATTGTCCAGCTAAGCATTAGCCATATCTATAAATGTGTGATCAAGTGCTTTGGTGAGCACATATATTATACGTGGATGTATATGTGCAAGACACTTTACAGTTAACCAAAAAAACTTCCACCCACATTATCTCTTTTATTCTCATACCAAACTGATGAGATGAGCAATTTCAACAGTTGGCAAACTAAGAAGGTAAACCTAGACAAATTTTTGCAGATCTGCCAAGGTTCACCTTGCTAAAAAAGAAATGACAGAAGCAGAATTCACACCCAGGTCTTGTAATAACAACTCCAGGGCCCTTTCAACCATATCACAGTGACCTCCACTCTAATGGGACACGGATGTCGATGGAGTAATTTCTGTAGCAGATGGGAAAAGAGGCCAGGCCACGGAGGGTCACCGGAGCTTTCTGAGCAAAGCGGTGGCATGATCAAAGGGCTGCTGCGGGAAGATTGATCTGGTGGCGCTGCCTAGAGGAGACAGCAGGGGCAGGAAAACCCTGCTGGAAACCATCTTACCCTCTTCTGAACTCTTGTGGTCTTTGTTGATGCTCCCAGGCTACACTGATCTGGTGCTGCAAGCAGGTTATTTACTTGTTTATTTACACCCTTCCCACTCACCTCTTTCCGCTTCACAGCAGAAAGGATTTTGTGCTTCACGAGCATACTAGTGCAATTAGTTCTTATCTCTTTCTCTTGATTTTAAGCCCTCAGCACAAAAACCATGCATTTTATAACTTCATACTAATCGTATGTTTGACATGCTGAGACCGATGTTCAAAATGTAGTAAATGAAAGGGCTTCGGAGAGATTTCTGCTAAAGATGGGACGAGAAGGGGGTTAAGGTTTAATATAGTAATATGCAGCCACTAACGTCATGAAGCCAATGTGTACAAATTAGAAAGTGGAGAAGAACACGTATGCTAGTCGATGAGTCACAGAGTCCACACATCAAAAGAACACTGGTGTTCCAGTGGAGATATGTGTGTGTGGTACACAATTGTGTAAATCCACATATCATATGGAGCTGTTAACGCTCATCTCTAGGAAAAGTACAGGGATGGGGAAGTCATACTGACCTTTAGGTTCCAGATTGTATTCAGAGTTGATATAATTCCGCATGCTCAGTACATACCCTAAGATCCAATGCAAATGAGTTTGTGTGACTTGTATGTGAAAGGAGGATTTGGTAACATAAACCATATATAAATAAGGGCTAATACTACAGCTTCATGATGTCTTTTTGCTCTAGCCAGGGTTGAAAAGGACAAGTTAATCTCTTCCAAATGCTATAAGTCTTCATCCAACATAATCTTGGCAATGTCTATCTTGTGACCAAGATCCACCTTTTAGTCCAGCACCCTTTCCTGTGTTCCTGCCTCCCAAGCAGCCCCAAAAGATGTCTAATGCGAGGCTTACTGACTCCTTTAGTCTTTCCTTTTTTAGGACTTTTAATTCCTGGGCTTCACAACACTTACTGACATTGTGGGTGCAGCTCCTTAAAACTTCAGCTGAGTACTTTAAGCTACCTTGAACCTGACCTTTTTCTTTCAAAAGACAGAACTATGGAGCCTGCAATGATTGGCTCCTTGCCTCCCTATCCCTGCCACCTTCGATCAATAACCATTGTTTTTCAGAAAGAAACGATTTTACTTACTTATACATTTAGATTGTATTATCAATGAGAAAACATAAGCTCAGGTAGTTACACTTTCTTAAACTATAAATACACACATAGTGGCTAGAACTAGGATTTCCTTTGTTAGCCCTCAGTCTTTCTTTTGTTTGCATTTGAGGCTTTATTTATTTATTCATTTATTTTTGAAAGAATATGTTTCCTCTTAAATTTTTCCTGTCTATCAATTCACCCCTAAATATCATTTTTTTAAGAAAGAGAGAGTTAATTTTTAATTTTTTGCATCTGCTTTTTTTGTTTGTTTGTTTTACCTCCACTTAGTTATGTATGTGGTGCTGGGGATCAAATCCAGGTCCTCCCGCGTGCCAGGCAAGCGTTCTACCACTGAGCCTCCTCTCCAGCCCTGACTACCTTCTTTGGTTGAATTAAATCTTATGTTCAATTCTCTTAATGCTTTCATGGTGATAAAAATGGTCTGGTTTTATCAGACAATAGTATTCAAGTTTGGCTTCTATGACCAAGTGAACCAAATCATAAATATTGAGCCTATTGCGGAAGTCTTCAGGGACCTAAGGAGACTGTTTATAGCAACCAGACACTCTCTACTATTGTTGTCACCATTTCCTCCATGTGCCTCAACTTCTTACTGAGCTCACACAGTAGAGACTGAGGCCACAAGCGAGCTCTTTCCTCAAAGCACCTGTTGAAAATGTGGTGCATCGAGAATACCTACCACGCCTCCTACACCTATCCCTATGCCATGTCACACACAAGATGTGCTACTCGTTACACACAGGTGTGTAGAACTTAGTAATGGGTAGTGGATAAAGCTTTTGCAACATATTATCCAGAAAACTTCAGAGCAGATTTGTGGAAAGCAAATTGTGTTTGGGCTCCTCTGATGTCACCAGATCTCTGAGAGATTCATTCCCTCTTACCTCTATGCCCTGGAAATTGAATAAAGTCATGGTTTTAATATTTTGTGGTCACAGATACCCTGAGAAGCTGATTAAAACCATGGAAACTCCTCTTCCTGAAAAATGAACTTCTGGTTATACACATGAAAATTGACGATTTCAAGGCATTCGCCTACCCCCCAGCCTCCCATGAGGTCCCTTCTGAGATTGTAAGTCAGGAACCCTGAACTAAAGGGAAGAAATTGATCCTTTGGAACAAAATCCAGAGCAGAGATTCTAAATGGAGTTCATCAGTGGTTTTCACAGACAGGACAGAGGGTGAGGAGAGAAGAAAGGCTAGCAAGCAAGCGGTAGAGAGATGTTGGTGAGATGGAGAACCAAAGCACATGGTGAGGTCGGGCCCTGTCCTATGTAGCCTTGGCTATGTTACTTATCCTCCCCTAAGCCTCATCATCCTCAGTTGTAAAATGGGGACAGTTTACAGGAATAGTCTCTTGAAGATGGTGTGGTAAACGAGGTCATCTTGCAGTGCTGTAATGCTATTAACATTATGTGGTTGATTCAGGTCCAGGCTAGGACAACTTTTTAAACTACCTCTTTCACTGTGGTGAATTGTCAGTCTTTGGCGTAAGGTCGGAGGTGATAGGAACAAGTTAGAAGAAGAAGATGAAAAGACATCTCAAACTTCCATCTCTGCAATAGCTAAGCCGGACCTGGGTGAAGATTGATACTGAGGGTCCAGGGAGAGGGACCGCAGTGGAGATTATGGAGGAAGGAGGCACATCCACTCCTGGGTCTCAAGCCGTCTGTATTCTGCTCCCTGTATTTGAACTCCACAATTAAAACATGGATATGCTTAGCAGCAGGCATAGTGCTCAGTCATCTGGAAGAAAGGTCCTGTGGCTCAGCCCACAAACCTGCACTGAGCAAAGATGACAACTTCAGGAGTTAAAAATATTGCTCCAAATTGTAAGCACACTGACACTACATCTATACCACAGGAACGCTGCAATTTTGTCAGCATAGTTGATACAGTGCAGAAGCACTAATAATGAAGTAGGACTAATGTCAAGCTGATCTGTGAGGTGACCAAAGTCTCGAGGTCTTTGGGTACTGGTGGTAACAATGCTTTATGATTGGCCCATGTAATACATCGTCCCGACCACTGCTTTTGACAGAGTTTCATTATTGTGATAAATGGCTTGGTTAAAATAGCCAAGTACTGGTTTCCCACTTGGCCTGCTCTGTCTTTATTATACTGTGACTTTCATGGTTCCTAGAGGAGCTTATTGTCCACTCTATTAACTCTCCAAGGAAAACATGTAGGGCCTTTAAAATGATGACGTAGAGTGATTCAAGGAGATTTAAGCATTTATTTATCAACGTCTGTACTAGTAATCCCAACCCCTTGAACTGTATAAAGATTTTATTTCACGTTCTATTAAAACAGACCTGCAACACTTCCTCTAATTTAATGATTCTGCTGCCTATAATCTTAAAACTCTGACAGGCAGATAGCTATGCATGAGATTATTGTTTGTTAATGTGCGTACATTATGCAAACACATCAAGCTGCTTGATAAAAATGTTTCCGGAGCTCATTCTACTTCTAGGAGTGAAATCTGAAACAGTTATAAGATTATTTAAGTAGATTATTTAAAGCATAACATTGATTATGCAACTTGCTTTGTTTTTAAATATTTAAAGGCACGTGAGTTGTTTGACCCCACAAGCAGGGTTTTTGGTTTCTAAGGGGGTCTGATCTTCATTAACAATTAGTCTTTCCTTAAAAACAGAAGGAATGGACTGAACATTCTTACTCCTTGCAAATCTGAAGCTATTTGCAATCTCTCTGTCTCTCTGTCTTTGGTATGGTAACAAGTTAACTTTTTAACAGAGTTGTTAACTACCAGTTTAAGAAGGCAATTAAATTTAGGAATCTCTACTTGGTGGAGAATCCCAAGGATTTGTAGGAGAATGCGTGATGAGCAGCCATGTTTATCCTAAAGGAATGGATGCTTATGGGGCCTCAATTCCTTCATGCTTATTTCACGTTTTGCTTTGTTCCCTCCTTTAGTTGAAAATTCTCCCAGGTCAAGCTGGCTTTTAAAGAATGAAAGGTCTCATTCCAGAGCAAGGCCCACTGCATTTGTGAATGAATGCAAAGTTAATTGAGGAAAAAGGTGGAGTGCGTTTCCTTCATTTAAGAGGAACTGTTGAGCTAAAAGTAAGACATTATTAAATTCCCAGGTATGTTTTTTAGTATGAGCCAATATTTTGGATTTCTTCTCTGTGGCAATTCCTAAGCCCAGAGGGCTTTTTTGTTTGTGTGTTTTCACTAAATATTTTATTACGTAAGCTCCTCTCTAACAAAAGTTTTCAAAGCCATTGAATACTACAAAGAAAATCAATTTAGTAAGAGATCTGATCACACTTCTGATGTTCACACTTAAAATGCTCAGTAAGATAATCAGCCCTCTGTATAACATATGTGCCCACTTAAATAAGACATTTATCATATTTGCCATGTCTATATTTGTGTCATTACACCTGGATAAACTTCAAAATATTAAAAAGGACATTTTCTCTGAAAAAAAAAAAAGATAATCAGCCCTCTTATTATACATTTCCTAACTTGATACACTTTGTTCTCAGATGAATGATTTGACTTTTACTAGACACTTAATTATGTAAAAATCATACTTCCCGGGGAGTAAAATTGCAGAACTGGAGAATGGCCTTGCTTTAATGTGCAATGAAGCTGTTCTTTGTTTCCATTATTTTTAGTATGGTTTTGGTTTTCTAAGAATTTGCACCCTTGATTTTGGAACTCATTATTTCAAACTCCAATAATCCTAAAAACGAAAACTGAAACTTTGGGATTTTTTATGGTTTTAACTTGATCTTTCCCTTTCACCTAGAAAAGGGCAAGAATTTGCCCCCACTAAGCCAAATCTTTGGAAAAGCTTGATAACAATGGAGAATGTTTTGTGTATGCGGTGGTGTCCACAGTGGCCTGGCCTGTCCTGCCTTCAAGGGTTAGTATACGAAATGTTCATGCCAGTCTTCTAGAAATACTACCCTTAGTTTTCCAAGGGTCCTTTCATTTATTTTTTCAGTCAAAAAGGGGGAAGTGGTTTGCCAGGAGTGTAGTGCTGTGATAATGTACAGGGGCTCCTGCTTTAGTGAGAGTTCAGAAGTGAGTTACAAATGAAGACATTCAGTTTTCTTGTCTGTACACATGTAGAGGGAGTTCATGGTTTGTGAAAGAAAACGAAAGAAAGAAAGAAAGAAAAGAAAGAAAACGTGCTTACCTTGTATGAAAGAGTGACACGCAGTAGGGAATTGAATATATATGCATAGGAAAAAGTTAAGATAATTGTAATAAAACAACTGAAACAACAATTTTCATAAATATTTCATATGAGAGACCTTTGGATGGTCTCCTTCTTGGTATTCGGTTTTGTTTTGTTTTAAAGAGAGAAGGACAGTGAGAGAGAGACAGAGAGAATCATTTTTCTATTGAATTTTTCACATGGCCTTCGTTGCTCCAACACTTAGTTTCGTATGTGGGTGCTGGGGTTTGAACCTGTGTACTTGCGCATGCCAGGCAAGCACTGTAACCACCAAGCCAGCACTCCAGCCCCTGGTATTTGGTCTTTAAATAAAATTCCAAAATATTATTCTCATAAGCTTTATATTTTATTCTCATTTCTGTTTCTGATATTAAAAAGTCAAAAATAAATATTTGAACTGATATTGCCTATCTTCACAATCTCTTGGCTGCTCCAAGAATTTAGGAAAGACGAAATCTTTGATGGCAAACACACACACACACACACACACACACACACCCCGTTCAAATCCTTACATTTCCAAACATAACAGTGAGATTTGAATGTTATTTCTTTGCTTTTTAATACCAAACTGTGGGTTACACCTGTTCACAAGAGATCTTTTAAGTCTGATGGGTCACTTAGCCATCTCCTTCCTTTCCTCCGGTCCTTGCTTGTCTCTGGCTTTCAATCTGGTCCTCATATGTTCATTTTGGTCTTCTTCTAGTGGGGCTTCCTGTCATGGCATCCAGATAGAAAGAATAACATGAAAAGAGGAAAATAAAGAGATGAAAATGTCAACAGATAGGAAGGAGTAGAAAGGAAAGATTAAGGCAGTTCCGTACTACAAAGGCATAGCAAAAGCAGAAGAATCTGGAAGGTTAATTATGTTAGGTCTGTAAAACATTTGAGCTTTTCAGAGAATGGCTGAGAAATGAGGAAACTGATCAGCAAAGAGAGACAGAAGTTGCAGTTCACTGTCAACTAGGAGGGGCTCTCCCTGTGATCTGGGACTAGGTCCATGAGCCAGCCATGGAGGAAAAGCTTGAGGTCCCCAGCTCATACTTACCCTCAAGACATTTCTTGGTTGTCTGAAAATTTGGAACTTAATGACATGGTGAAAGGGTAGTCCTTAGAGAATATACCCTTCTTCCTAGGACCAACTGATTGAATATCAGAACCATTTCCGATTTCCTTCTTCCTTGTCTCCCAAGGCACCCTAAAGTCTTTTGTTCAACTGGGTCCAAATTTCGGGGACCCCAGGAGAGTGAATATATTTCCTCCTGTATGAAGATTTTGCTGTGTGTCCAGGTTAATTGCAGAAAGCATAACCCAAATATGGAAGGCTGTCCATCTATCCCTCATAGTGGATTTGTTCAAGGAAGACAAATTTGCATCTGTTATCCTACCATAATTATTAATATGTCTGTCACTCTCCAATAAGGTGGATGATAAACTCCAAGGCATCCTAAAGTTTAGAGATCTTCAGGAGACCCAGTGATCTATTGAGCCTTTTGAGTTTAGAAGAATGTGGGCTAGAACAGCTCACAGATTGATAAAGGACATCAACTGAACTCTCCCTGAATGCTGCACAGTCAGGACAATCATAAGCTACTGTCAACCTGTAGTCTGATAAACAAACACATGGGCATATCTGATTACAGAAGAAAATAAATTTAAGTCTTGTTCAGGAGCACTCAGATTTGGAGGCAAGTACTTGCTTTGCAGAACTTCTAAACACTATAGTTCCTGGATTCTATTCTTGTAACTTTGAATTTACTCAGTATTGAGGTGGATCCTGAGATCCTTCAATAGCAAATTTGATGTTTACCTCTAATAGTGAATTAGCTCCTTAAGGCATGCCAAATAAAGGCAATATCTCTACTACTGTATTCATTTAACTTCCCAAAGAAAAAAATTAAAATTTTAGCAAAAAAAAAAAAAACCTAATAAAAAAAGATAAGTGTGTTTTTGGTCTTTTAGCTACTTTGGAAAAGGTAACTGAAGCAATAAACAATACAGAAAGCCATTTTCCACTAAATAAACTCATGTGCAGGTGTTCTTTCAGTGATAATTGAATTTTAGCCAAGCACCATCATGCGTACCTATGATCCCAGTGAGTCTGGAGGCTGAGGTAGAGGGATCAAAAGTTTGAGGCCAGTCTGGGTAATGTAGCACAATCCTTTCTCAAGAAAAGTGAGAAAAGGGATAGGGTGGGGGTGAGGAGATGGGGGTGAGGGGATGTAGCTCAGAAGTCAGAAGGTTCCTGGGCTCAAGTCTCAGTGTAATAATAATTTTTTAAAAAAACAATACTTTCATTATCACATTTGATCATTAGGACAATTTATGAGGTAGGAATTGTTATAATTGTTGAAAAAATGAGGCTCAGAGAATTTATACAGCCAGACCAAACTAGCAGGTGGCTATTCCTATAAAAACTCAGATAGGTTGTAGGAATGGAGAAATAAACCAACAATGGAAGATTCTATCACAAAAAAAAAAAAAAATTAGTGGAATACACTTGCACATCTTTTATTTCCATGTATAACTTCACAATAAGCAACTACAAGGACCTCAAGTCCAACCTACTTTGCCAGTAATCTAGAATATTCTAAACATTAAAGTAAATAAGCAAATTCAACAACCTTATAAGCAGGACAGTCTTCAGAGCCTAACGTTCAGTGCTAGTAGAAGTTTCATTTCTTCATACTTAATCTTTCAAGCTGTCTGGACTCCAGGGCTCTAAAGATAACCCTTAAATAATTGAATGTGATTATTAGTCCTAAGTGATCCCTTCCCTGGGTCATAAACTTCATTCCTTTAATACTTTAATGTTTTCAACCAATGTAATTTTTAACAGGATATCTAATCCTGTTGATGTTTTCCTCAGAAATACTTTAAGTTTCTCATATTGTTCTTTAAACAAATTTAACTTCTGGTCTAACCTTAGCAGTTATCTTAAGGCTGTGGGTGCTGCACACGCAAAGCTGTCTCTCAGGAAGAGCCATGGCTTTAGTGACCTTTCTGAATGTTCTCACTTCTCTTATTAGGACACACATTTTTAGTTAAATTAGTATCTAGAAAGAGAACAATCCAAAAGTACAGATTGCTCCAATAATTTCAGCAAGTTTTACAATTGTCCTTTGTTTTATTCTTTTTTCATTTCTGTTTTTGAGTACTATGAGATGATCCCAGGGGCACTCAACCACTGAGTTACATCCAGTCTTTTTAAAATCTTCTTCTTCTCCTTCTCCTCCTCCTGTTCCTCCTCTTTCTTCCTCCTCCTCCTCCTCCTTCTTCTTCTTCTTATTATTATTTTGAGACAGGGTCTCACTAAATTGCTTACTCATTTGCTGATTTGCTGAAGTTGGCCTCAAACTTATGATCCTCCTATGTCAGCCTCTGTAGTGGCTGGGATCCACAGGCATCTGCCATATAGCCTGGCTTATTTTATTTCTTATAGGAAAAGTACTACATGATTTATGGATATATTTATGTTGTTCTTCATAAACTTCTTTAGCATTTCTTCACTTCCCCCTAGACTATTTCAACCTGTAGGGGAAATTCCAGTTTCTGAGAAAAGGGATAAAGCCAGCTAAATGTAAAATTTGACTTTCTTCTATTTCTGCTGTAATCTATCACACCCCACTTAATTTATTAAAGAGTTTTCATTAAAAATCTTCCTTGTTGCCAGGGGTGGTGCTGCATGTCTGTAATCCCAGTGACTCAGGAGTTTGAGGCAGGAGGATCACAAGTTCAAAGCCAGCCTCAGTAATTTCATGAGACCCTAAGGAACTTATGAGACTCTGTCTCAAAATAAAAAACAAAAAGTCCTGGGAATGTGGCCAAGTGGTTACTGTCCCCAGGTTCAATCACTGGTACAAAAAAGAAGAAAAAAATCTTTGTCAATGAAGCTTTCCTTTTCTTGAAATATAACGAATTGAGTTGGTTGTTTTGTCTGCAAAATGTCTCTGAATCATTTTGATTTTATATGTATATGACTATTAAAACTAGATCGTATAATTATACAGAACTAAATAAACTGCACAGAGCCTTCTTGGATAAAATAAAAAATTAAATTTCATTTGCCTTTTCTTTGCTTGGTGAAGCAGTTTCTTAATTACTAATGGTTATATCCTTTGTACTTCTTGTTCAATAATTAATTACAAATTGATTTGCTTTTAATTTGCTGGGGTATATGTAGTTTAAATTCTCCAAATGGTCTAGAGATTAAAGCAACCTTAAACATCAGTAGTATCAATTTTCAAAACTGGGTGTTATTCAAATCTACTTTGTATTAGCTTATTTTTCTCTGTGGATAATAATTGCCACAGAAAAATCCTGTCCATGTAAACATCTAATACAGTTATCAATAATCATGCTAACAGTGCTAATTAAAATGTACGGTTAAATAACGGAGACAATTAGTTCACACCATTTTGGTTTCTTTCTTTCCCAGTCAGCAAGGTTTAACGTGTCAGTCCCAAGAAATAGAAACACCCACGAGGAGGCTTAACATCAGTAATGAACCAATCAACATCAAAATATTTTATGTAACAATTTGTCCGTGTTCAAATAATAATCTGCCCACTCTGTGATTTGCTTATTGTGTGAATTAACTCCGTAATTGCTCTGCGATTGCATTCGGTGACACCACTGGAGCAAGCTCCAGATCTGGGGGCTTTTCCTCGGATGTTTGTAGGGAGAGAACTGTCGGGCTAATCTGAGGACACTTGGGGAAAGCCAGTAAACTGTCGCCAACCCATACAAGTTAGATTTCTCGTAATTGGGTAGGGATTTTAACTACTCCCTCCCTACCTTCCACTTCCGTTCCTGCCACTCCCTCTTCAAAACATCTTTTTACAGTGGTGATTGTAAATGCAGTTGCCCGCTCTCGAAGTCCCTCTCACCGACGAACGCCCAGCCTTCCCGGGGTGAGACGCGGCTGAGCGGGGCAATCTGGGCAAAGACTGGACCTTGCGAGGAGCGAGAAATTTAAAACCCTTTGCTCCGCCCCGGTTTCCCGCCCGGCGCGCCGCGCAGTCGGGCAGGTTCTCCGGGACTCCCCCGCGGGCGCTGCAGAGAGCGCGTCTCTGTGGACCGCTCTCCGGGTCCCGGGGAACAGTTGCGCGCTGCCAGCGCGCTGAGAGTGCTGCTCTCCGGGTGGAAACGTTTGTTTCTCCAGCGCGCAATTTTCAGGACCCCCGGCAGCGGGGACCCTAGGCCGGCGCGTGGGACAGAGACACCAAGGGCTCTACGTTGGTCACTTTCCGTGCACCGCCGGGGCGAAGAGTTCCCGAGGCGCGTTGGGATCCCCGGTGCAGCGAGCACGTGGCGGGCGGGACGCGCAACCCGCAGGGCCACTCTCGCAGCGCTCTGAGCCCGGGGGAGGCAGGACGCGCCGGGTGCCCGTAGGTAGTCTCTCCACCTGGCTAAGGCGGGGACCAGACCTAGGGCTGTGATTCTGAAGACTGGGAGAAAGAATTGCAAACGGCATTTTCTGCACAAAAGACAGGCAGGACACCCTAGAATATGAATGCAGGGCAGCCTCCATCCGTCTTTGAACATTATCTTGGAATAAGTGCTTGCAGGTCAGCTTGTCAGAGTTTGCATCATAAAGTCCCTCTTCTGTCCAGCAGTGAGGATTCACTTGCTAGATTTTTTTTTTAACTTCAGAGTAAAAGTAGAATAGTATTTCTTTCTAGCAGAATTTGACCTAATAACCCCCATTGAAATCACAAATGACATCGTCATATAAATTGGTATTTAAAACTAGTCTTTATGAGAAAGTTTTTAAAAATCTTCCCATTCCTGTCATTTGAGATAAATAATGTAGTAATTGGGAAAGGGAAATTAAAGATCAAGATAGTCTTGGGATGGAATACAAAGGACCAAATGAGACTAACATCCATTTATTTATCAGAAATTTTATGACTGATCATAATTGGAGAACAAAGCACTGTGAGGTATATCACATGACCCTTAGATCTTGGTATCCTGTCTGGGCAAACATCCAGTGCTTCAAGCTATGGGGAAGGGGACAAACCTGTGCAGCAGATTCCCAGAGAGTAAGTATCACATGCAAAGGAATCTTTGAAAGAACATCATTTATTTAGTTAATGCAGGAATGGGTTGTTTTTCATTCCGTGAAAATTTGATCAACCTGTTCTGTTGGAAAGGGTCGGAAAGAATTGGGGGACTGATGGAATGTGAATAAATACAGGGCCTCTTAGGTCATCCAGTATAGCAAGAGGAGAAAGAAGGAAAGTTTACAAAAAAAAAAAAAAAATGATAGCAGGGGCAGAAAATGGTAGTACCTCCAAATAGGATGGAAGAAAAGTGCTAGGGATTTCAGTGGAAGGAGATTATTTCCAGCTGAAGGACTGTTCTGTATTAAACTGAGCCTGGCCAAACTTCAGCTCTGTTTTGGGTTCCATGTCAGGGAAGGAGTTCACTGAAGGTTATTTCTCTGTAAGATGCATCCTTGACAGTGGATTTAGTTTACCACCTCTTCTAGAGCCCTCAGCGAGTTTCCTTTCATCAGATTTAAGTTGTCACTTTCTTCCTTTTTAAGTTTCTTAGCGTGCATGTTTGGGGCCAATTCCTGTAAATTGAGGCTGAATCGAGATGACACAATCAAAGAGAGTTAAAAGTTATGCACTAAGTATGTTTTATTTATTACTTCTTTCCAAAAAGAATCTGGGTGGTCTACGACTGAAAACACCCCACTTAAAATGAATTGGTAAAATCAAAATAGAAAACCAGAAAAGAAAAAAAAATGGAGACTTGAAATAAGCCAAGCTTAAAGAGTTAACATGAAGACTGAGACTGATCCTCAGATTTGGGTCTGAGCTGCTTAGCAGCCAAGGTAAAGAGAGAAAAAACATAGGTGATATCAATTTTGTCATCAAAAAAAAGCAAAATGCCTGTCTTTAAGTGAAATGAAATTGTGGTAGGAATTATAAAAGGGCACTGAGGGATGTAACAGGCAATGTCCTAACAACACTTTTACAGAAAAGCAAAAGGGGATATAACAGTCCTGCTTCTTGTAATAACCTCCCATAAAAACTAAGATTTGAGTGAAAGTGAGTGTTTGCAGACTAAGCTAACATGATTCTGTATTTGGGGGTTCACCACGAAAACTCAGTAACATCCACTAGGTAGTCTTCCCCATGTATCACATCTCTCATCTGGGATCTTGATAAAAACCAAATAATTTTTTAAATTAGGATTATTCTGTGACAGGAGTTCAGTATGTTGATATTACTTTTGGTCCACAGAGGACAACCTTGCAGGGTATGGAAAACAAATAAGTGAATGCTAACTTCGGCAGCCTTCTACAACCGATACAGAAGCAAATCAGTGTTTTAACTTCATGAGGACCACCCCAGTTTGCCTCAGAGGTAGGCTGCAGGGGCACCTCAAGGGTGAGCCAAAATTTTCCTTAGGAAGTCCCTTTGAATGTGCTTCAACACTTGAACAAATGTTTAATTGAGTCCCTAGAGCTCCACACTGTTTGGACATGGAAAATTTTCAAAGCTGCTGTTTCCTCCCTCATCACCCACAGGGGCTGGTAGAAAACACCAATAGGACTGTTGCAGCACCTCTGACGGAATGACATGGCTTTCTGATGTTACTCCATCATGAGCTCCTTGCAAAATGAAGTCAAATGCCATACCTTCTAGCCATTGTTAGATGTTGCAATCACTTTTTCTTAGCGCACTCCTGGTTTATGATAATAAAAGAAAGTCTTCAGACCATGTAGGGGCTTTTTATCTTCCTATTTCTAAGGCATGGGGCTTTTATAACAGAAGGAAAGTCATCTTGCTTTGTACTCTTCTGAGGAGTAGGACTGTCCCTGCTTGTCTTCATTCTAATAGTGACTATTAGAATGGAGAGACATTTTGTTTTATTGTGACAAAATACACATAACATAAATTTTACCATTTAACCATTTTGAAGTGTACAGTTTTGTGGCATTAGATACATTTATGCTGTTGCGCAATCATCCTTACCATCCATCACCAGAATTTTTTCATATTCTGTGGAAATTCTGTATCAACTAAACAATAATTTTCCTTTCTTCCTTCCCCCAAACCTTGGCAACTGCCATTCTACTTTCTCTATGAATTTGACTATTCTAGGTGCCTCATGTAGTGGAACCATACAATATCTGTCCTTTTGTGACTCATTTATTTCATTTAGCACACTAACTTCCAGGAGATTTTTTTTCCTTTTGGTACTAGGGATTGAACCCAGGGGTGCTTAAACACAGAGCTATATCCCCATCCCTTTATTTATTTATTTATTTATTTATTTTCTATTTGAGACAAGTTCTCACTAAGTTACTTGAGGTCTAAATTGCTGAGGCCGGCCTTGAACTTGCAGTTCTCCTGCCTCAGCCTCCTGAGTCACTGGGATTACAGGTGTGCACCACCACACCCAGCCCAGGAGAATTTTTTTTAAAAAGTACTTTACTAATTAATAATTTATTAAAAGGCATGCAATGAGACACATAACAATTCCTATCTACAAAATTAAGTCAGTGAAACTTGCAAACTATATTACATGATTCTCAGCAGGTTTTGCCACAGTATGATTAGCTGATGCATTACTGAACATTAAGAAAGAGTAGCTACAACTATAACCTGTTTGCTACTAAAATGTCAGGCTGAGATCCTCAGATGGAAAACCTCCCAGAAATGTTAGAATAATTATTTAAAAATTGTTAAGTTTATAATTTTGAGATCCAAAGAGCTGCTGATAGATAAGTGTAAGTGTAAACAGACAATATGCTATGGGGTGGGATTTGAAATAAATGATTTTTGTAAAGACTGCCACATATCAATCAGAATGGGCCATTAGTCAGCTCTGGTAGTGCATCGGTTATCTATGGCTGTGCTAAAAAGCTAAAAAGCTTTTGCTCATTCAAGCAATTGGTCAAAACCGCCAAGAGATAACCTACAGAATGGGAAATAATAAAGGCCTGTGATTCCTCCAACAGGGGACTAATATCCAAAATTTACAAAGAACTCAAAAAATTTAATATAAAAAACACAAACAATCCAATCAATAAATGGGCCAGAGAGCTGAACAGAAACTTCGCAACAGAGGAAATCAAGCAAGCCAATGAATATATGAGAAAGTGTTCTAAATCACTAGTAATCAGAAAAATACAAATCAAAACTACATTAAGAGTTCACCTCACTCCAGTCAGATTGACAAAGATATATAAACAACATAATATAAACAATAACAATAAATAATAGCAGATGCTGGAGAGGTATGGGGAGATTAGAACACTAGTACACTATTGGTGAATTGAAGACTGGTACAGCCACTCTGGAAACCAGTGGACTCCTCAAAAAATTAGGGATGGATCCACTGTAGGAATCAGGTATCCTTATTCTGGATGTTTTCCCAGAAGAGCTAAAATCAGCACATTACAGTGACACAGCAAAATGTTCATAGCAGCTCAATTTACAATAGCTAAATTATAGAATCAACCCAGATGTCCATCACTGGATGAATGGATCCAAAAGCTCTGGTATGTATATATACAATGGAGTTCTACTCAACTATTAGCAACAATGTTGTTGTGGCCTTTGAAGGTAAATGGGTGGCAATGGAAGAAATTATGCTTAGCGAAATTAGTGAAACACAGAGACTCAAAGGACAAATGTTTTCTCTTATTTGTGGAGTCTAGAACAAAACCCAGACTTGGGTGAAAGGTGAAGCTCATGTACTAGACTCACCAGTCAAAGCAACACATAATCCAGGGGAACCTAGATATGTGGGAGGAGTGGAGAGGAAAGAAGAGGGAGGAATGAAAGAGGGAAGATGATAGGGAAGGATCTAGGGGAGAATCAACAATGTAGTTTACTCTTTCTTTAAGCCCCCAAGAAGCCAAATAACACTTATATAATCATTTAATTCTGGAAAATGCACACACACACACACACACACACACACACAGACATTTAAATCTGTTATGGGGGGAAATATAGAGGAGTCAAGAGATTGGGATGTGGGTGATGTGAGGGTGATTCTGGATTAGGATCAGGGCATATCTTATTGTTTCTATGTGTTCCTTTATGGTTGTACAAAAACTTAACTCCTCAATAAAATTTAAAAAAAAATATATGAAGAACTGCGTAGCCACTGTTCCAGCCCTGGACTGCCTCTGTGAGAGAAAAAGAAAAAGTTCAGTCTTACTTAAACTACTATTATTTCCAGTGTCTATTATTAGCATCCAAAAGCACTTACTACATGCTGCACTTCCCAAATCCTCTAAATAAAAAAGTTATGAATATAAAGAGACTTGGGAATAGTGAGGCTGAAAATTGAGATGGTAACGAAATGATCATTTTCCATATGACATTCACCTATCTGAATTATAACATTAAGAAATAGACTCAAGTATCTAAAATATCATTAAGGACTCACTATGTGGATGAAAGGAAAGTACATAAACAATTACAGCAAAAAAGAAAAAAAAGAAGCATAAAGAACCATGGTTGGTGGCTGGAGCGGTGGCACAGCAGTTAATAATGGTGCTTGCCTGGAATGCATGAGCATGCGAGTTCAAACTACAGCACCATGTACACAATGAAGTATCCAAACAACAAACAAAAGGCATGTAAAAAACTAAATAAAATTGATTACCCTCTCTAAAAAAAAAACACACAAACATGATTGGACAGGTCATGGAGTGATTCAGGTTGGATGGATCAGTGAACTCATGGAGTTGTGACATTGGTTGGTCCTTGAAAGAAGAATGGGAGTTTAGAAAGTAACTAAAAAAGAAATGGTAGATGGTAGATGGAATATCGTACGCCAAAGTTCAGAGGTAGAAGATAGTGCAGTGTGTGGCAAGTCTTAAGAGTCTGGGGTTTCAGGAGTAAAGGAACAGGGAAGCACAATTTTGACGAGTTTGGTCTCTGATGTTGTTAAACCCAGATTTGAATCCCAGATTTTCTACTTGAGAGCTAGGTGGCCTTGGTCAATAGCTTTGTAACATAGGCTAAGGAGATTGGACAGTATGATATAAGTTGAGGGTATTCCTTAAAGAGGGGCGACATTTGGGTCTTTGAAAATCACTATGACTGCAGCTCAGAGAATGAATGAAGGAGGATGACAGGCAGAGAAACAAGTAAGGGATTCTTCACTCAACAAACTGGATTCCACCTCAGTTATACACTGAGGCACTGAAAATCCAGCAATGAAGAGACAAAATCATCACCTTTGTGTAGTTTCTATATTACTGGGGAGAAGAGATAATAAGCAAACAGGCATATATATATATATATATATATATATATATATATATATATATATATATATAAAGTAAGAGTCAAAAGCAAAGGATTTCAGACTTATTTTATATAGACTGATCAAGGAAAAGTGTCTGAGTGGGACACGTTTGAAGAAAAGAATGAAAGAAGGAAAAGAATGACCCATTCAGATATCTGACAAAGAGCATTCCAGGAAGAAAACAACAAGCCCACCATCCTAAAGGAAGAGCATACTTTGTAAATTTGAAGCAAAGCAAGAAGATTAGTGTGTTAGTCAGCTTTCTGTTGCTGTGACAAAATGTCTAAAAAAAAAAAAGAAAAGGAGGACAGGATTATTTTGTTTCATAGTTTCAGAGGTTTAGAGGTTTTAGTCTGCAGTCACTTGACCCCATTATTTGGGTCTGTGGTACAGTCTACCAATGGCAGGAGCATGTGACAGAGAAATCCCAATAAGTTCAAGATAGCAGGAAAGCAAAGGGAGTAGCACGGGGTGGGACAGGGAGAAAGAGGAGCCAGATGTGGGGGCACCCAGCCGTAATTCTAGGTTCTTGGGAGGCTGAGACAGGAGGATCACGAGTTCAAGGCCAGTCTGTGCAACTTAAACCCTGTCTCAAAACTTTAAATTTTTTTTAATTAAAAGAGAGAGCGAATGGGAGAAGAAGGAGTCAGGGTCCCAATATCTCATTCACAAGTATGCCCCCAATACCTAACTTCCTCCCAGTAAGCCCTTCCTCCCAATAGAGGCAGAGTCTGGGACTAAGCTTTTAACATATGGGTCTTTGGAGCGCACTCCACATCCAAATTATAGCAAGCAATGTGGCCAGAATAAAGTTGTAGGAGCCCAGTATGATAATCCCCAAAGGAAACCGGGAGAGGAAGTGGGAAGGAGAGAAAGTTCCTTTTAAAAGGCAGACTAACAGGGCTTAATAGGCAGTTGGATGTGCGGGACGAGGAAAGGGAAGTAAACTTGCCTGATTGCTAGGTTTCTGGATGGCCAAATGCATGAGTAATGCCACTGACAGGGAATACAGAAAGGCAGCACACAATGCGATCAGTCAGGGACCTGTTGAGTCTGGTGTGTCAATGGAAATAACTGTAGAGAAGCCTTGCAGACCTCAGGCACATTATTGAGATTTTCATCTTCAGAGTTTGGTCATTTGCTCATTCATTCATTCAACTAAATATTTACTGGGAGTCAAATACTGTATTAGACCTGGCTATATAAAACAGACATAGTTCCTGCAAATAAACAACAAAATAACATGTAATTACAAATTGAAACATGGTACAAAGGAAATAAACAGAGCTGAGAGAGTATAGAATATCTCAGAGGAAGGCCTTTCTGAGGTCACATTGAAGCTGAAATCTAAAGGATAAGATGAAGATAATCAGGCACAGCACAGGGAAAAGAAAGTACGCCAAGGGGAAGGTGCTCCAGAGGAATTTCGAGAAGTAAGCTAAGGCTGAATCATGCAGGTCTGGTAGGCTGCAGCACAAAAATGTTTGGAAACTGTTAAGAATGACAGTGAGAGAATCCAAGTTACTGTTTAAAAATTACCTTGTATGTGGGGAAGGGCCTGTGGAGAGACCGCACCTAACACGTGGACGGAATGAGCACAGGTTGGGGTTAAGGCAGGAAGGAGAGATTAGAGGGAGGTAAGAGACTTGGAAAACCAGTAAACAAGAGTATTGTAGAAATTCTGGTGAAAGATATTTCTGGGACCGGGCAGGACAGAGAAGATGGAATTGGGTGATCACTAGATATATTTTGGAGGTAGGATGAACAAGATTTGGTGTTGGACTGGGTGTAAGGAGCAAAGAATTTAAAAATTGACTCCTAGGTTTTTACCTTAACCAGTTAGATATTTAGTGGAATCATTTAGTTTGATTAAGAAAAAAAAAACTAGGGGAGAAACATTTGGAAGATGTGAAATCAGGGGTTTAGTTTGGGACCTGTCAAGTCCCAAACATGGGGGAGCCTTTTAGGATAGAGAAGCACATACCTGTGTGGGGACAGAAATGTTGGAACTATCAATGTATCTATGATGTTAAAATCCATAAGAATGTAGGAAATCACATTGGGGCAACAGTAGGAGAAAGTCCTGAGAAATTTTAGTACCAAAGCTAGAAAAAAAAATTGGCAACCATGATGATGATGATTATTGTTATTATTTATTTATTTACTAACTTTAACCATCTGGATTTTTGAGATAACTGGTTAGATATCATGGGATAACATGGGAAAATTTCCTTGCACACCCTTTTCAACATATCTCTGCTTTGCACTGGAGTATTTTATTGAGAATTATATGCCTCATACAGGCTATAAGGATATTTGTTATTAGTCCATTTGTTGAGTAAAAGAAAGTAACAACCTTCCTTTCCCCCACGTGTTTAAATCTGTCAAATGGAAAAGAAAAACAGAGAAAAGAAAAAGAAAAAAGGGGGAGGCTTCTGACCAACTTTTTAAAAAATGGGTGATAATTTCAACCATTCAAGAAGTGTGATTCCATAAACACTGTTCGAATACTTCTTAAATTTTAATGCGTTTGCTATAACAAAATGCATTTATAATGACAACTTTAAGATACATTAGCTGCTGCAAATCCATCATTTTTCATTAAGTTCTGAAATAAACTCCAGGATGAACAACCGCCTTCCCCGGAGAGTTTTAAGTAGCCCATAAAATAAAATAATGACAAGTAACAAGGCAGTTTCTGATGTGTAGTCAGTGTTCCCATTTCTCAGAACTTAGAAGCAAATGCATGAGGAGGGGAAATTTGAATCATTTTGAAATTTTAAAAGGAGAGAAAGATAGGTTGGGGGTGTAGCTCACTGCAAGAGGCCCTGGGTTCAATCTGCAGTATCTAAAAATAAAAGAAACAAAAGACCTAAAAGGAGCTTCCCAAAGCAGCAAATTTGTAGCCAGTGGGGTCTCACTACAATACATCAAATCGAACATCTTTACTCGCACCGCTTTCAGGACTCAGATTTGAGTTTGACTCAGTCGGTAGAGAGTAGAGGTCTCTAGGGAATACCTGTTGCACTTGAACACGGAGGACATTTTTTGTTAAGTATCTTCTGTCATCTATTTCATCTCCGTCCTTCCACTCATTCCATTTCTTTGTTTTTGCTGTTCAAAATTGTCCTATGCAGTATTTCCTGTTCCAAAGCTATGTTCTTCACCATCAAATCTTGAGAATTCCAAATTACCTTGCAGCCCAAGGCTCTATCCTGAATACAAAGAACACACACACCAAGATGGGTTTCTTTTTGGATGGGGGGGGTCGTCGGGGAGTCAGGGGGTTGCTTTGGATGACCTTTAAGACCTCTCTACATCCTCCCACTTTGTGCATTTTGCAGGGAGTGCTCTCCTGTCCCCCAACATTCCACATCCCTTCCCTTCTCTCAGATGTAACTTTTACTTAGGGGTCCATAAAAATTTAATAATAGGTCCTTCTTTACCTGTCTATACTGGGAACTGAAACCTGGACGTTCAACCCAGGGGCGCCCCACCCACTGAATGATATCTCCAGCCCTTTTTATTTTGAGGCAGGGCTCCCTAAATCGCCCAGGCTGGTCTCGAACTTGCGATCCTCTTGCCTCAGCCTCCCGTATAGCTAGGGTTATAGGCAGGCGCCACCGCGCCGCGTTCAATAGGTCCTTCTGAACAGCTGTGGTTTGTAGATTTATGCAGCGACCCCAACGGAAACAATTTGGGGTGAGGGGAGGGAGCGGCCTTCCTTTCTGGGAGAGCCTGTATTATGTAATCTCTAGTTAATGAGCCTCTCTCCAGGACTCAAACTGGGCGAATTATTATCCGTGTCGGCAAAGCTGGAGGAGGAGAGGATAAGCAGCTTCCTGGGTCTCTAGGGGAAAAAGCCTTGGCTTTCTCCAGGCCCTAGAGCAGAGTGAGCACAAACTGGCTGATTCTCTGGCGGAGCGAACACAAATCGTCGGTGTTTGCGGCTTCCGCGCGCCTAACACGTCCTGTGGTGATTCGCTGCCGGGACCCCCGGTTGCGAGCTTCCCATTGGCTGGCGGGCTGACGCCGTTCCGTCTGCAGGGGCGGGGCCTGGCGGCAGGGGCGGGGCCTCCTGGCGGCTGCGTAAATTCCACACCCGGCTGCGGAAGGGCGATTGCTGGCCCTGAAGAGCCCTTGGTTGTTGGAAGTCCGTGGGCTCGCGGGTTTTTTGTTTGTTTGTTTGTTTAACTGTGAGCGGAAGCGAGTGACAAGTTAATAGCTCTCGCTGCACTCTTTAGTTAAAAAAAAACTCGTTCCAGCCACGAGTTTCCTTCCTCCGACAGCGGGAGACCGCGGGGGCAGGCGCTGCGTGGACACTGAGCGCTTCTCCTCCGAAACCTGGCTGGGGGATTGGCGACCAGCCACCGTCCAAAGCCCAAGCCCTCGGTTAGAGATCCCAGGGCCCAGGCACGCGTGCCCGTGGCCTGGATCAGTCGACACCCGGGCGTTGGCTTGCCGGTCGCTGCACACGCAGCGATCCCTTGTCTCGACGGCCCTCTGCGCACCGAGCGTGGAGCACACGCACACTTGCCCCAGTCTGCTGTCGCACATTCCAGTTTCCTCACACTTAAGCACATCATCTCTTTTCTCATCCTCCTCCTTCTACTCTACTCTCACACTCATCTCTTTCACACAACCCACTTTCTCATCCATCTGCATATATTAGCTCCTCTTACACACTCACCCTTTATCCCACTTACACCAGTCCCGTCTCAGCCTCCTTCCGGGCACAAACAGCCCCCTGTCTCACGTGTCGCCCCAGGTTGGGGTTCACACACCCTCTCCGCTGTTCTTCCCTCACTCAGCTTCCCTCCCTGGCTCTCCCAGGCGCACACTCATTCCGTATTCTTCCCAGGCACGGCCCGCACTGGCACGTTGGCCCTTCGCGCCACCGATCGTGGGAACCAGGCGGGGTCCCTCCGTCCCTGTCCCTGCTTGAACATCCATCTCCCTCCGGCTGCACCGCCAGACTTCAAAGACGCCTCCACCGGCGGGTGCAGCCCGACCGGGGCAACCTGGGAGACTGGATCGCGGGGCCGGGGGCGCTCGCGGGCGGGGATGTTGGGCAGGGACAAGCCGGGGCCCTGCTGCGTCCCACGGGGACGGGCGGCGGGCTTCAGGCGCCGCGTTCGGCTGGCTCTGGAGCGGACCGCTGGTCCAGCCCCGCCGCAGCCCCACCGGGACCGCTCGGGTCCCACTGACCGAGCCCACCCGCTTTCGAGCGCTGGCTGGCGAGGCCGGGCCTCGGTTCATCGCAAGGGAAATCTTTCGGATAAGGACTGACTGCTTTCCCAGGAGAATAAGAACGCGTCATTCCTGGTTCCTGACCCTCTCTCCTGAAGAAAACGACTCTCCCCTGGAGCTTAAGCTTTATTTCCTTCCTTCTTTCCTCCCGCTGTTCGGACACCCCTAATTGACAGGCTGTAATCCTCGGATCGGAACTACTTTTGCGGGAAGATTGGCCGGCTTTTCCTTTTCTCTCAGCATTCCTGAAAAGCCAATTCGTTCTGAACTGCATTGATGGCGGGCTGGGGGAGGAGGGTTACTTCCAACTTCTGGCACCACCTGGGTGGTCGCCATAACCCAGCAATTCCTTTACAGCTGTTTATTCTCTTCGACTTTATAAAGGGTGTGTTGCATGGAATAGTTAAAGAAGATTTAAGTAGTCTATTTTGGCATTGATCTTGTGTGGGGGGGATGGGAGTAAGTATACTCATTGATTTACATTTATCTATATTCAACTAGACTGTGAGATTTTAGAGGGTAATGGTGTGCTACCCAGTTTTAAGGCTCTAAATCCCAGTACCTGGCAAATAAATTGTACTTATGCATTCAATTATGTTGACTTCAACCAAACCAGCTTTCTTCATGAAGCTTTCCAAACACTTTATCAAACACACTTAAAACACTTAAGAAAAGCTTTCCAAGAAGGAAAAGATAATGGGGAAACAAAGGGAGACTGGAAGAGGGAATCAGGGAATAATTTCAGATCCTTTGAAAGACACAGGTTAGATTTAGATGTTCAAAGGTAAACCAAACAGATCCTACTTATCTGAGGACACAGCAAACCCCAAACAATCATTAAACACCTTGAGTTCATAGCATTTTCCAGTTTAACAATACCAAACTTCCTTAATATGCAACATTCTCTAACTTTGAATTATTTTTATTACTTTTATGGCGTTTAAGTCTTCAGCTACAGACAAGACTAAACTGAACATGGATTGTTCAAATCTAAAAAATGGTAACTACAATGATTTGGATATGATTTGCTCTCCAAGAGTTCAATATTGGAGGCTTGGTGCTGGTTGTGGCAATGGTAGAAGGTAGAATCCAGCTGGAGGTGAATAGGTCATGGGGACATTATCTTGGAAGAGGTTATTGTGGTTCTCATGGGACAAATGCTGCTTAATTCTATCAGTAAGAAATGTGATAAAAGAGCCAGCCTGACCCCCTGAATCTCTTCTGCTTCCCACCTTGTCATGTGATCTCTCCATCTCCCATACACTCCTGATATGATGCCATACCTCAGGATGTGACACAGGTAAGAGGACCCTCACTACAGACCAAACTGATAGGGCTGCCTGATTTTTGTTCTTTCAGCTTCCAAAACTGAGCTAAATAAAACTTTCCTTTAGAAAGTCCCCAGTCTCAAGTATTTTGTCATAGCAACATAAAACATTAGGATTCTTTCTTAGGTAATTTTAAAGAATGGGCAGGATTAACATAACCATATCAGCTTTTTAGAAAAATTGTGGACACTATGGCAGATTAACTAAAGTAAAGAGGAACCCATGGCAGAACACATAGATTTTTTTTACATTGTAGACAACTTTTTTTTATCCAACAATAAATCTCTGAGATATATTTTGTAACATAGATCTTTATTTTAATTTCTGTATAGTATTCCATTGAGTGAATATACCAGAATTTACTTATTCAACCTCCTATGTGGACATTTCATATCCTCTCCCTTTTTTTTTTCTATTAGAAATGATCTTGTAGTGAAATTTTTGTAGTGGTGGTCTCCTTGCTTGCATAGGGTTTCTCTTGCTTATGACCATTAAAATGAAACTGCTGTGTTGTAGGGTTACGTATCTTCATCTTTAATACATATCACCAAGTTGCTCTTCAAAATGGTTGCTAACTGTTCACTCTCTAATTAGAAGTGCATCAGACACCCACGTTCCCCACATCTTTAACACTTGCTACTATAAGATTTTTCTATTGATTTCCCCCCTTAGCAATCTTGGATACAGAGCAATATGTCATTTTAATTTACATTTTCTTACTTACTTATCAAAATCTTTTAAGATCTTTTAAACCAGTATTCTCTAATAAAACTTTCTGTGGTGGTGGAACTCTTTACCCATTCCTGGGTTTTCTTTTCACTTTATTAAGTTCTCTAAACTGCCACCAATTTTCCTGCAAAGAGATCTAATCATGTCACTACAACAACTTTAAGGAACTCAAAAAAAAAAAAGGTTAAATCTAAAAAAACTTAGATTATATATAGTTTATTATCTGTACCAAATTATAAAACTTGAACCACCAGGGTTTTATACACAATCCTGATTTGTATCATTTACTTGATTTCCTGTCACAATTTTCCATGTGCAGTGCTGAATTTGCTCTAACTACATTGATGTACTAAAGACTTTTAGTGTACATGCAGGTATTTTTGTTTATAGTACCTTCCTTTCCTTTCCTCACCTGCTCATCTTTTTTTTTTTTTTTTAAAGAGAGAGGAACAGTGAGAGAGACAGAGAAAGAGAGAAACAACTTTATTTAGTTTTTCACATGGCCTTAGTTGCTCCAACACTTAGTTGTGTACATGGTGCTGGGGTT
Source organism: Aplodontia rufa (assembly GCA_004027875.1). Taxonomy (NCBI): domain Eukaryota; kingdom Metazoa; phylum Chordata; class Mammalia; order Rodentia; family Aplodontiidae; genus Aplodontia; species Aplodontia rufa. The sequence continues at coordinate 6,792 of PVKS010000384.1, read as the reverse complement.
TGAACCCGGGTCCTCATGCTTGCCAGGCAAGCGCTGAAACCGCTGAGCCACCACTCCAGCCCATCATCTTTTTTTTTTAATAAAGAGAGAGAATCAATTTTATTTTTTTTTCATCTGATCTTTGTTTCTATGACCCCTAGTTGTGTATGTGGTGCTGGGGTTTGAACCCAGGTCCTCATGCATGTGAGGCAAATGCTCTGACAACTGAGCCACAGCTCCAGCCATCATCCTGCTTCTTGACTTGTGTGTCTCTTCTACCACTGAGCCTCATAAAGACAAAAGTCTTTCTTGTGTTCATTTTTTTGTAGCCCTAATGCTAATCCTAGTGCAAGCCACACAGTGGAGGTTCACATCCTCTCTTTGCCACTAACTAGCTAGCTGTTGGGACAATTTGCTTATCATCTTGGGGTTTTTAATTCTTTACTTGAAAATGGATAAGGAAAAAAAGTGGTATTTTCCAATCATGAGCTGAAACACACTCAAGTCAGCTGGAATATAAAGACTATAAAAAGTCAATACACATACACACAAAAGGAGGATACATCTGAAGTGATTTGTCATCTGTAAATTATCAGTTGCTTTCAGGTGGTGGCAAAGTCACCCGCAAAACAATATCATTTCATTGGAGAAGACTGAAGACATTGGTTTCATGTGAGAAATTCACTAGAGAGAGAAAGGCCTTGAATGTGACTGAAATCAAGCTATGTGTTTTTTTTTTTTTACTTTTTTACATCTTTTGAAAAACAACTAAATAGACCCAGATTTGCTGCATAGTGGAGTCACCTCTAAGAAAGAAAATAAATTCTCATGCACTTTGAAAATAGGAACTTTAAAATGAAACCAATAATACCTTTGGATCCACCAATTATTATAAAAAGTTGGTTCCCCACTTCCTCTGCCCACAGAGCATAGCCAATATAGAAATAGAAAAATGAACATTTCAATTTCATACTCTTTTGTGGGAGACAACAAATATTCATCCTTGCATGAATATTTTCTGCCTCTAGGTTGCAAGTGAGAGTTCAAATGATTTTTGCCCTTTGTGGTGGCAGGATTCATTCATCTTCAAGTTCCATGTTGTTGATAATGTCTCCCAAGTAGAGTGTCCTTCCGGTCATTAGTGTTTCAGCAAAAAAAGTGCTAGCTCTTGACATCTAATAACCAAAGAAGAACTTCAAATAGGAGAGAGCGCCTACTTCTCAGGTTGGCACCATATCTCAGGATTAGCTTGTATTTTGTTGTTGTTCTGCAGTACTGGCAACTGAACATAGGACCTTGTGCCCTTGATGCAAGCACTCTACCACTGAGCTATTTCCCCAGCCCTTTTGTGTTTTATTTTGAGACAGGGTCTGGTTAAGTTGCCCAAGGTGGCCTTGAACTTTTAATCTTCCTGTCTCAGCTTCCGGAGTATCTAGGATTGCAGGTCATGCCCATCTTTAGCTTGGGCTTCTAAGCTGCTGTATATGTCCAGCCAATTGAAATCCATCTAGTTACAAGAGATTTTACCTCTTTTTCAAATATATGTTGTTCTATATAGGCATTCCCAACTGGGAAGTATCAGAATTTGTGATACTTTCTGGAAGTAACACAATTCACTTAAAATTAAAACTAAATTAAAAATGTCTACACACAAATGGGAAAGGTGAAGTTCTGGAGTACATGCACTATGAAATGAATATAAAATATTTGGATCTAAGGGTTTGACTTTTTTCCTTCCTCCTGTTAGCTGAGTGGGCATTTACGTTATTATGAAGTCTTGAGAACAGATCCTATTTCAAAATCCTATGGAAATAATGGAAAAGTTTTGTACTTAATCATAATTTCAATCTATCTGTGGAAAGGACAGGGACCAAAAGGAATATATCCATATCAGTGAAAACCAAAATCTAATCATCATTTCCACAAATCTTTGGAGAAAGACAAGGCGCGTCGTATAAATACACCTTGCCCGTCAGAATCCAGTCCAGCAGAAATCTACTCTCAATGTCTCTCAAGCCTCTCTCATCAGAACCATGTGAACTATCAGGTACCGGAGGGAGGAAGTGGTTGGCAAGTACATGCTTTCAAAGACACAGAGACTTTGGCAGGGGCTGCTGCTTTTGTTAGCCCTGTGGTGAAATGGAATATGAATATGTTTGACCAAGCAGCAGCTACATGAGGTAGAAAAAAAGAAAAACCAATTTCTCAAGATTCTGGTGAAACACACCACTGGGAACAATTCTGGGTGATCATGAGTTGATCATGTTCTTCTCTAGGATTAGAGACAGAAGTTTTCTGAAATTTGGTCCCTGGACTTCACATTGTGTGTGATATCTCAGTACCAGGTTCTCCTCTCATTTTCAAAGCATCCCTGGAAATGAGCTGGACCTCAAAAACCTAGATGTCACCATTCTGATCATATCACAGTGAGCAAGCACTGTTGAGATAAGCCAGGCTGGTCACGTCACCATCTGCTTTTCCAACTCTATTCCTTCCCATTCTTCATCTTGGCACTTAGGAGACCTGGCCATCTCATCTTCTCTTTGGTGTTCATATGGAAGACTCCCTCAGCAGTGCTGCCCCCGGAATTGTGTCATGGCTCTTGGTAACCAGTGCAGTAGAACCCAGCATGTGAGACAGCAATGCCAGCAGCATAGCTACGGAGAAATGAAAACACCTCCAGCAGTCCACCTAGTATCCGACATGACAATATCATGTTTCTCCTTCAAAGTTGGTAGGCATGGAACTTTTTTTTTTTTTTTGGCTGCAGAGCATGAAGTTCCCTTTTGGGGGTTTTATTTCTTTGCACATTCTTCATGTTTTTTGTAATTGCTTGACTTCCCTTAACAACTGGATTCCTAGAGGTGAGCTGTGCTAATGTCTCCTCACCCAATGCATCCACAATCCTTTCTTTATTAGGTACCCTAATCTTCACTTTCTTGCACAAGCAGACTTTTTGCTTTCAGTACTTGTGTAAAACACAGAGTATTCTTCTTTATGAAAAATGATGTCAGACATTTGAAGCTTTAGTGGGTTTCTGCACTCCTTCCAAAGGTGTGTGTGTGTGTGTGTGTGTGTGTGTGTGTGTGTGCTGTGAAATCATGTTTTAAATCCTGAAGGTAAGAATTTTAATGAGAAACAACTGTCAAAGGAGCTCATTTTCTGAATTTTTGTCACAACTTTATTTTGAAAAATGAGGTTTTGCTAAAATTGGCCAGTTTTGATCAGGGTTGGGGAAAGCAGGGTTGTTTTTGAGTGTCTGGGCAGAATTGGAAAAATAAGTGAACATTCTTAAACAGAAAGGACATGCTCTTTCTAGTGAAGAAACAGAAACTTTCAGCCACCCCACTAGGCCAGTATTTTCCCAGCTCTGCAGCTCACTTGTAAATTTGTAAATTTGCCACAGCTCACTTGTAAATTTGCCAGGGTGGCAGGGACACATGACTCTTAGCCGGGAGGCGTGCCAGCTATCAGAAGCCCCCAACTCTCAGGCGGGAGCAGGGGGCGGGTGCTCAGAGACCACCCTGGTTATATTTATTTTGGGGGATTCCTGCTGGTACTGATAGCAAATCTCCCTAGACAGACGCAACTCATGTTGGAATGTCTTGTTGAGAATTCCATCAACTGCCCAGTATCAGAACTATCACCTTACAAAATAAATCCTTATATTACAACCAAAGGTAAGTACAGCCTTCCCTATCTGGCCCTGTATGTCACCAGATCTTTAAGGTTCTCTTATGTTTGACTCCATCTCTCCAGAAACCCCTTGTTTATTCTTAGCAGACAGAAACCCATAATTCTTCCTCATTTTATCGATTCTCCCTCTGTTCACAAAGCCCCCTTCTTTCCTCTTGGTTCCTGGTTACCTCATTGTCCCTCAGTCTCCAAAGAATCATCTCACACCCACAATCCAGACAGATTAATGTCCCTACTTCCCAAGGTGTGTGCTTGGTCTGACTCCAGTTGACCACTGGGGTTTTGAGGCATGACCTTATCCTAAGGGGGAACTTCCTCCCTTTTTATACTAACTTTATGCATATTGATGATACTTTGTCTGAATCTTAAAAAAAAAAAAAAGCTACCTTTCCAAATACTTGTTAGGAGGGACTTAACCCTCCCTTATCACTCACAAACCTCTCTTGAACCTCTGAACCCTGAAAGACAGTATGATCCCTCTTAGCAACTTGGAGTGATTTGCATTGTAAATTAAGGAAATTTTAAACCAATCTATCTCAACCTGGATGACTCAGCCAGTGGATCTGCTGAACTCAGATATAGATGAGGTGAGCTGGCCTCTATGCCATTGTCATGTCCACTGAACTCACTACGTAGGAGTGTCCTTAACAAGCTCATAGGAGCACATCTTTTGGCAGTCCTGGCTGAAAGACAGGCTTAAAATATAGGGAGGTCAAGAAGTATTTTATTCTCCTGAGGAAAGAAGGGAAGAAAAAGGAAAAACAGTTCTAGAACAGCTTACTAGCATAATGTTTGTTTTAGAGATGTAGTTCCAGCTTATTATAGCTTAATTGGGCTCATTTCTCCATAGTATTTGAAGGATCAGCAAGAGTTACATGTGTCATCCTTAAAAGAAAAGTTACCATTGGTCACTGTAGTCCCTACATTCAGGAACTTTCAGAGAAAAAGTTTTATGAACACATGAGTATTAGTTTGGGCTACATTTATGATATAGAATCATAATCATGTCACGACATTGACCACATTCATGACATTATTCAGAGAAACCAAAAACAAAAAGTAGTAATATATGCACACGGGGCAAACTCAGTGTCAAAATACCTGGTGCAATTCCCCCTTCTTCCCTCCCTCCTTCCCTCCCTCCCTCCTTCTCTCCCTTCCTTCTTTTCTCTTGCCCCAGTAACCAAAGGAAGCCTTTCATCTAAAAGCCTTTAAGGTAAAATAAAGAATATTTCATCCTTGGAAGATTCTTGCAAAGTTTTGGAGCTGCTTTCCTCTTATATCCCTAATACACATACATACACATTACAATGAGTCCAATCATTGTTCAAAACTATGCTGCGATTCAAAGCAAGTTAGATTCTTTAGATATAAGTTCCCAGCTTTGCTCACTTTTTTCTTGACTGGGTAGCTTAGGGTAAAAGCAACACAATGACTAGCAATTCTGGTTCCAGCTGCAGAAGGCTTAGAAAGGGAGATTTAGGGACCAGAGGGTGGTGCCAGACTAGCCAGAGTCATCGTTTCTTCATGGCACTGTGCTAATTTCCACATTTTCTGACTGTATCATGCCTACTCCACTCAGGCTGAGTATAAGACCTTAGCATATGCCCAACTGTCTGCACAAGCAAGAGAAAGAGGTCCTTTACAAGACAGAGTTGACAGCAATGTTGTCATTCAATGTAACCAACCCCAGGAAACTGTTCATCAAATTTACATCTGCACAGGGTTTACCTTACGTTAAACCACCTGTTTTAACTTTATTGCATCTATTTTAATAAAATAGCTATGTCACCACAAAAAACAAACAACTAAAACCTCACAGACCTTTGAAACTATGTATTCAAGAGTAATGTCAGAGTAAAGGAGATGAAACCTATGTCTTTTTATTCTAATAAACTAGGATGGAAATAATCTAACCAAGAAGTTTCCATTATTCTTGTTTCCAGATGAATTACTTATTTCAATGCTGATCAAACTGCTCAAGATGGCTGTGGTTAAGATCTCACATCATACACACTCTCACAACTTGATGTCAACACTACTCTGATAAAACAGTGCAATTTGTGTTCCCTCTTCTCAAATCTGAGGTGGCTTGTGACTGTGGTAGAAGTGACACTGTGTGACTTCTAAGGCTAGGTCATAAAAGAAAACCTTGTTTCTACCTGGTTCTCTTGAGTCACTTGCTCTTAGAACCCTGCCCACCATGCTATGAAGAGGCCAAGCAATCATAGACAGAGGCCCCATGTAAGTGCTCTAGATGACAACACCTGATATGATCCCTCCTGTAACTGTCATGTGCATGAGTAACCTTCAGATGATTCCAGTTCCCTGGAGTTGGGCTGTCTATGCTGCTCCTTGCCCAAATTTCAGGGTGTGTGTGTGTGTGTGTGTGTGTGTGTGTGTGTATGTGTGTGTGTGTGTGAGAGAGAGAGAGAGAGAGAGAGAGAGAAAACATAAGATTGTTGTTTTAAGCTACTGTTTCTTTTCTTGTGCACCAATCAATAATACTAACCCTGAGTTCTGCCTTTCCACTGGGAATTTGTTGATGGTCCTATCACTATCATATATCTAAACATCTGCATATCATGAAACCATCTAAATCAGGATCTTGAGTTCCTAAGATTTAGCCACAGGAAGTTACAGGCAAGACAAGTGCTATGAACTAAGATAAAAGAAGTTTAAGGGCAAACAGAGCTGTCCATAGTAATGCGGCAACAGTGACCACTTCTGGGCACTTACATTGCACCATTGACTGAACTAGAAATGACATAAATTGGAAAATACTTCAGAAAAAGAGGAATCTGAAGAAAGAAAGATGGAAAAAAATCAGGAGAACACAATATGAGCAAAGTTCTGGACCCAGGATGAGGCTGGTCTTCATACCTTAGAATCTCAAGATTTGGTCTAATCCACAACTCTCACCAGATCTCTGAGTGCCATCCACCATGAAAAGTTGTCATCTAGTTTGTTTTTGGATAGCTTTGGTGTCAGAAGAGCCCTCTTCACTTCCCTGAAAAGTCAGCTGGTAAAGATGTCTTCCTAAAATCTCTCTTCCTAGTGACTATAACATTACAACATGGGTTAGCTTCTTTTTTAAAAAAGTATTTGTTTTTTTTT